>APFE030056640.1:54527-111419 GCA_000404065.3 Pinus taeda | reverse complement strand
CCAACTTCGTCTATTGGAAGGTAAGAGTCACAACCTATCTTCAATCTCTTGGTACAGAAGTCTGGGATATCATAGATACAGGGTACATGTTTCCATCAACAACTCCTATAGATCCGGCTGAGAAGAAGCAGTTTGAAACAAATGCAAAGGCTGTTAACACTCTATTAGGATGTCTATCTCAATTAGAATTCGTCAAGGTTATGCAGTATAAAACCGCAAAAGAAATATGGGACAAGATCGTGCTGAGCTATGAAGGAGATAAGCAGGTAAAACGAGCAAAACTTCAAACCCTCAGAATTCAGTATGAAAATCTCGGGATGTACAATGATGAAAGTGTGGCTAACTATTTCCTTCGTATAGATGAGATTGTTAATTGTATGAAAAATTTGGGTGATGAAATAAAAGAGGCTATTGTGGTTGAAAAAATTCTAAGATCTTTGTCTCCTAAGTTTGAATCAAAAGTTTCTACAATAGAAGAAAAGGAGAATCTACAGATAATTACCATGTCGCAGCTACACGGAATTCTAACTTCTTATGAAATGAGGAAAGGAGGACCATCAAATAGGAGAGAAGTTGCATTCAAGGCTTCAGGTAAAGGAGATTACTATGAGTCATGACATATGTCAGAAGAAGAGGAAGAATCAAATTTTGTCAAGAACCTTCAACGGGGTGCTGGAAGATTCAGAGGTAAGTTACCTTTCAAATGCTTTGCTTGTGGAAGAGTCGGTCACTATGCTGCCAAGTGTCCTCATAAAAATAAGTTGGACAAAGGTAAGGAAACTGTTAAATGGAACAAGAAACAGAATGTAATTAAGAAAAGCTACTACACTCATGAAGACAGTGATGGATTCTCAAATAGTGATGAAGATGAATGAGGTAATAATTATAGACTTTTAATGGCGTTTGAAGATGATGATTTTATTGATGCTATAGATGAAAAAGGTCTTTATGAAGAGATTTCTAAACTCAAAATTTGTTTAGAAGAGAAAAATATGATTATTGATACTTTGCAATTTAAACTGGCTGAAAGTGAAAAACATCATGAAAAGTTAGAGTGTGAAATTGTGGGACTTAGAAAAGAGATTGAGAAAACTAAAGCTCTTAATCTTAGATTTGTTAAAGGATCTAAAACGTTAGATGAGATTATCAAAGTGCAGCGTTCTCCTCTAATCAAGACAGGTCTGGGATATAATGAAGAAGCAATTCAAGCGCAGAAACCATCCACCTCCAAAAGTTATCTTGATGCAGCAAGGAGGAGAGAGCAAAGGCCTAATGGAGATCACCAGGTAAATCAAGGACATTTTTCTTCAAGAATGAACAGAGATCACCAAGTAAATCAGGGGCAATCTGCTTCAAGGATAAACAGAAGCTACAATAGACCACAAGTAAATCATTCTCAATTTGCCTCAAGAATGAATGTCAACTACAATCATTCAGTCCGCTAATCGCAGGAATTTCTTCAACGACCAATGTTTCTCTTGTCACAACTTTGGACACAAAGCAGCTCAGTGTGTTGCCTACAAAACTATCATGACTAGAGAAACTCAAAAATAGAGGAGTATGATTGGGATCATGAAAATGACCTCTAATAACTTTTCTGCTCTTGAAAATGAAATACAATGTTCTATTTGTAATAATTTTGGTCATGAAGATTCTGAATGTAGGAGCAGGTTTCGGCAGACAACTCAGAAGGAGCAAGCCTCAAATATCAAAACATGGAAAATGAAAGAACCACAACCAGAAAGATGTGGCATAGCCTTATATGCAGAAGCGCAGGAAAATCAATGGTACATCGAAAGTGGATGTTCAAAACATATGACAAGTGATAAAGAAAAACTTCAGTCATATAGTACCTTGGAGAAGGAGAAGAAGGTCTCATTTGGAAATGACACCCCTGCACTCATAAAAGGTAAAGGTTTTGTTCTTTTAAAAGAAAAGGTCAAAGCAGGAAATGTTATGTATGTCGATGGCTTAAAGCATAATCTACTGAGTGTCAGTCAAATGTGCAATCAAGGAACAGAGGTAATATTTCGATCAAATGGACGTAGTGTTCGTGATCTTGATACAGGAGAAACAGTGATCAAAGGCATAAGAACTCCAAATAATTTATACATATTCAAATAAGGACAACAACAATGCTATCTGAGCAAGAATGATGAACACTGGCTATGGCACCAGAGGTTGGGGCATCTAAGCTTCTCACAGATAAGGAAAGCATGCAAATACCAGGCAGTTTGTGGTCTTCCAGACATCAGAACTCCAGACAATACAATATGTAAATCATGTCAGTTTGGTAAGAAAACCAGAACTAACTTCCCTGAGAAGGAAGGATCAGCTAGTAGGCCACTTGAACTTGTCCACACTGAGATATGTGGTCCATCTAGGAAAAGGTCACCTCGGGGACAAGAATACTTTATATTATTCATTGATGACTATTCAAGGATGGTTTGGATAGGACTTATGAAGCACAAAGATGAAGCCTTCGAAAAATTTAATTCCTTCAAAGCCTTGGTTGAAAACGAATCAGATCACAAAATTAAATGCCTCAGGTCTGATAGAGGTGGGGAGTTTACCTCAAATGAATTTTTCGGATTTTTGCGAAGAACATGGAATAAGAAGAGAATTCTCTACAGCCAGGACTCCTCAGCAAAATGGAGTACTGGAAAGGATGAACAGAACGGTTCAACAAATGGGTTGTGCTATGCTTGATGAGTCTGGAACTCCCGCAACTTTCTGGAGTGAAGCCGCATTTGCTGCAGTTGTTATTCTCAACAAAACAAATGTCCGGGTGAACAGCACTCAAACCCCTCATATGGTGAGACTCCTTTGGTAAAATATTTCAAAATTTTTGGAAGCAAATGCTATATCAAAAATACTAATGAACATCTTGGCAAGTTTGAACCTAGAGCAAATGAAAGCATTCTCCTTGGTTACTCTCCCCACAGCAAAGCATACATGTGTTATAATAAAAGGCTTGGAAAAATTGTTGAAAGTATTGATGTAGTGGTTGATGAAGAAGAAAGCACTCCTAGGCAGGTAAAGATCTGAAGATTTCAAAGTGATGAGACTATCCTTCACAATCAAATCAGATTCGTGATGAAGAAGGAAACCCATTGAGGGGCCCTTAGGAACAGATAAGATAGAGAGAGACTCCAATCCAGATACATCAAAGAATCATCTAGAAACTCAAATTTTTGGGCTGAAAGAGGCAAAGATATACAAACAAGAAGAAACAATCGGCCAGAAGCTTCAGGCTATTTGACATTACTTCTCCTCCATTGAACCACAAATTAAGAGAGGCATGCAAAGATGAATGATGGGTCAAAGCAATGGATGAAGAACTTGAGCAGATCGAAAAGAATAACACTTGGGAGTTGGTTCCTAGACCAAAAGATAAGAATGTCATAGGAACAAAATGGATCTTCAGAAACAAGTTGAATGAAAATGGGGAAGTAATTAGAAACAAGGCCAAACTTTTAGGTATGCACAACAAGAAGGAATAGACTTTGAAGAAGCTTTTGCTCTCATTGCTAGACTTGAGGCCATCAGAATGTTCCTTGCTCTCTCTAGCTTTCAAAAGTTCAAAGTATTTCAAATGGACGTGGAATCAGCCTTTCTAAATGGAGACTTAGAAGAAGAAGTGTACATTGAGCAGCCAGATGGATTCATCCTTGGTAATGATCCAAATCTTGTATGCAAACTAAAGAAGGCTCTATATGGTCTCAAACAGGCTCCAAGGGCTTGGTACTATCGTCTGGAAAAATACCTTCATCAACAAGGTTTTTCAAAAGGATCAGCAGATAGCAATCTTTATATAAAAATGGAAAATAACAAATTGCTAATACTTGTTGTGTATGTAGATGATATCATCTTTGGCAGCAATGAAGAAGCTATGAGTCAAAACTTTGCCTTGGTGATGCAGAAGGAATTCGAAATGTCTTTGCTTGGAGAACTGACATATTTTCTTGGTTTACAAATCCAACAAAATAAAGGCGGTATCTTTTTATCTCAAACCAAGTACCTCAAGCAGATCTTGAAGAAGTATGGCATGGAAGATTCGAAACCAGTATGTACTCCTATGGTCACAGGATGTAGCCTCAGTGCAAATGATGAATTAGCGGCAGTGCATCAAACAACCTATAGATCCATGATTGGAAGTCTACTCTATTTAACATGTACCCGACCAGACATCATGCATGCAGTAGGAATGGTTGGAAGATTTCAGGCAAATCCTAAGGAAACTCATCTTAAGGCAGTAAAGAGAATTTTCAAGTATCTTCAAGGAACTCAAAACTATGGCCTATGATATCCTAGAGATGCGGATCTCACACTTCATGCTTATACAGATGCAGATTGGGTTGGAAGCATGGATGACAGAAAAAGCACTAGTGGCAGTGCATTCTTTATGGGTTCCAGATTAGTATCTTGGTTCAGCAAGAAACAGAGTTCTATTGCATTATCTACAGCTGAAGTAGAATATGTGGCTGCTGCATCTTGTTGCACCCAACTCCTTTGGATGATGCAAACCTTGCAGGATTATCAAATCACTTGTACTCCACCTATCTCCATCTTATGTGATAAAACAAGTGCAATCAGCATTTCAAAGAATCCAGTCATGCATTCAAAGACCAAGCACATAACTATCAAAGATCATTTTCTTCGGGAACAAGTGTTGGAACAAAAAGTCAAGTTGGAGTATGTTCCCTCTAAGGAACAAGTTGTTGATATACTCACCAAACCACTGCACAGGGAAACATTTGAATACCTCAGACAGAAGCTGGGAGTAGTTGATGCTTCATCCTGCTGTTGAAACTTGTCTGTTTCATAGAAAAGTTGTTGTATGCGAGTTGGATGAGGAGGATCCGCGTACATATGCTGGTTTGTGTAGATACAGTCGCGTATATGGAGGTTTGAAGGATTTCAGTAGGGACAGATTCTGGTAGCTAGTCTGATATGGGTCTGACAGAGACCATCTAGCACAGGTTCAGGGGGAGCAGATAATCTTCTAATGGTGCATTTTTGGCATTACCTTAGAAGCTTTTGGTTCAAGTTCACAATTGTTGTTGATTTCAGGTGAAACACATGCAGAGGAAGAACAGAACGAGAACATGGTTGTTGATTTGTAGAGTGATTGACAGATGTTGCTAATATCAGTTATTAGTGACTTTCATAAGTCTTACTACTTCGTTTCTATGTCATGTATATCGTTTATTGTCAAGGTCATGTAACGACCTATTTTGGTTTCCCCACTATGCCTGGGATGAATGATGTAATGGACTTGGTTGTCTTATGTAAATTTCTTGTGTATCCCCACTTGGTTGGGTGATGGATGTATGTATAGAGTCTGTTGGTGATAGGAAGGTCTTTTATGATGTATAAGTCATGGTTCTTCTTGAAGAACATCTTTTTGCAGATCTTGCCTACAAGTCAGGGGGAGCTTGGTCAGCACAGCAGAACAGAGATTTCAGCATGTACTCAGGGGGAGCACAACCCTTTGCCCTTGATGACAAAGGGGGAGAATGACTTTGAGGATCTTGGGGTTGCCATCAAGTCCAAAGGGGGAGATTGTTGGCATTCTGGCACAGGTTTGGCAGTTTTGGTGCTATGGCATAGGTGTTGTCCTTGATGGCAACTCTCTTTGATGACAGATCACAGTTTAGGCACTCAAAAAGAAGAAAAAGACATATATGAGGTTCACTTTGACAAAGCCGCATATACACGCGGGTTGGACATTCCCAAGGCGTGTATGCGTATACACGCACTCTCATGCAAGGAAAAGCGTGTACATGTGGGAAAACTTATTTTTGGTCCATGGTATTTAGTCCGTGGTATTTAAACCTATGGTTTTGGGCCATGGTATCTCGTCATAAGTGTTGATCCCAAGTATTGGGTCCATGGTATTGAATTGTTATGGTTTTTGGACCGTGGTATTGTGAAAGGCCTAAGGCTATAAAAGAGGAAAAGATCATTTGGCAAGGGATCATCTGAATTATTGAATATCTGATGAAGTGCTAGATCTGGAATACGGTGATCGGGTTATGGTGTAGATCTGGATCTGAAGGAAGAAGGAACCTGAGCACAAGGAGAAGGATAAGTTCTTTTGATGGGTCAAAATCTTAAGGATTGAATGATAGTATCTTTGTATGGTTTTGATCTGTTCTATGTGGCACTTGCTTGATCTATAAATCTGGTAATCTGGGTAAACTAATATCTGAACATTTGAAGGGGTAAATTATCTTTATAGATCTATCCGCAGGTTCAGTGAAGCGAAGGCGCGTATACACGCAGTTTCTGTAAGTAAAAAGTGTGTATACGCAGGTTGATCTTAGCACAGAAGCGTATACACGCAGTTTTTGTAAGTCAAAAGAGAATATACGCAGGTTGATCTTAGCACATAAGCGTATACACACGCAGTTTCTATAAGTCAAAAGCGCGTATACGCAGGTTGATCTTAACACATAAGCGTATGCATGCAGGGTTCCTAATATTGAAGTAGCGTACGTCTCTTAGTTTATGTTCTAGCTGCTTCTGTTGATTATTGCAGTGATCTGGGTTCAGAATTTGGGGTGTGATTACAGTTACCATGATCTGGGTACAGTCGTCAGAGAAGTGTTTATTTTGATTCAGTCTTAATTGGTGAAAAGATGATTGGTTGATGCAGAAATTCTTGATGTTTGATTGATGTTATTTGTGGATCCAGTCTAAAAATTTATGAAACGTGGTCCCTGGAAGGAAGATAAGGTTGTAGCCTTCTACAAGTAGCAGCCTGTGTACTAGTATCTCAACTAGTACAAGAACTAAGGGGGTTGTAGCTCCCTTCCAGGAGAAGCTGGAAAATGAGAGAGGGTTGTAGCTCTCTGCAAGTAGCAGCCTGCGTACTGGTAAAGGACTGCACCAATACAGAATCATTGTAAAAAGAAGTTTCTAATTAAAAGAAGATAGAGACGAATTTTAGCAGGTGGTTTTCCCCCACATTGGGTTTCCACCTTATATCTTGTGTTCTTGTGTGTGGTTGTCTTCTGATATAATTTACTGTTCCTGGTAACTGTTTATATGATTCTGTTGCATAACTTAATGATCAACATCTGTAGAATAAAGTAAATTATAAATCTTCATAGTATACGCAGGTTTCCTTATCTGTAGTTGCATATATACGCGAGTTCATCTAACTGAAGTAGCGTATATGTTCTGGGTTTGAAAAAGAAAATAATTGACCAGATAATATTGATTCACCCCTCCCCTCTCAGTATTATTTCCACCAAGAGTGAATCATCTTGTTCCAGTGCGCACCACTAGGGGAGGGTGAGTCACCCTGTGATCGTATGTTGCTCCAGTAAGAACTGCAAGCCCCCAGAGCTCCCAGAGCTCAATGTATGCAACATGACGAATCCAAGTCGTTTGGGAAAATCACAAATTTGATCTTTCCACGTGGCTCTGACAAAGTGTATCGACCTATACATCATCTTAATGCGATGGAGCCTCCTTGCTCATCAACTTAACATATCCCAGATAAGGCAGTAGCTGATGTCTACCTGCTGGAGCAATAGTTGAATATGGGATTTCTCAATAATCGAATCCCGCCTATGGTTGTCACAGAGAATCACAGTGGTAGTCATCATGTGTACAAACAGCTCACTGAAGAGCTTCAGCAACCAAACTGCCTCACAGAAGGCCATACTAGCAACAATATATTCTGCCTTGGTGGTGCTTAGAGTCACCAACTTCTGCTTCCTGCTCATCTAGGATATCGAGGCAGATTCCAAAGAGAAACAACACTGAAAAGTGCTCTAGTGATCCTCCACACTACCTACACACTCATCATTCGAATAATCATGTGGTTTCATATTTCCGATAGTGTATCTCAATCCATGAGAGATTGTGCCCTGAAGATATCTCAGAAGATTCTTGGCACCAATTCAGTGAGGCTCAACCAAATATGAGCTCACCATGCTAACTGCAACACATATGTCTGGACGGAGGTTCTCCAAGAACATCAACACGAATGAGTTTATGAAACTCAGAGGCATTTCCCAAATCAAGTCCGACATCACTACCATATAACTTCTTGAAAGTTAAGATCCTCGAGGTAGTCATAGGCTTGCAGCTTATCTTTCCACATTTAGAATCCAACTCCCTATGTCTCCTATAAATGAGAGGCTCTGCACCTATTATACATAGGTGTCGGTATGAGAGGTTTATCATCCACAAAATTCGAGTAATGGTTTGGATCAATTTCACTCCTAGTGAATCTCGGTTGCATTAGACAGCTATCAATCCTCTCATACTACGCCCGAGGTGTTTTGCTTCAAGCCATAGAGGGCTTTCTTCCACCTGTATACATGAGATTCCCGATCATGAGTCTCAAACTCCTCGGGTTGTTCCAAGCCTGTGGACCTGCTGCATGAGGGGAATGGTTCCCTTATAATATTTTCATTCGGTACATTTCAGACATGTACCTGCATGCTCCTTTTTGAATTCAGGCATCCTAGTCACCATCTAACTCACAGACCTCTGGTGTTGAGTCAATGGACATGGTCCCCAGTAGATTTCTTGCAACTTGATATAACCCTGAACTCAAAGACATCTTTGAAAGATCTATTTTCAAACACGTACCTTTCCATCGATAAGTGCCACCCTCTAACCTTTGACTTCCATTTATGAGATAGACACCAGGTTCTTCTTGTGATCAGGTACATAAAAGAGATTCTAGGGTTCCTTGCTTTCGTGGAAGAGTCAACCATTTCCTTGATGACCTGAATTACTAGTCATTCCTTTGATCATTGAAGATGTCCCAGGAATGATTGTTATCTTCATCAAGAGATGTGTCTTTGCCATTCGGACACTCCTTCGCATAACGGTCGAACTTATTTCAACAAGGAATCTGCCTTTCCTTCCACCCTTAGATCCGAACTTCCCAATGAAGTGATCTTTAGATGGGCCATCAGAAACTTCCGCTGCGCCATTCTGATAACATTCTCTGCTTCGACTTCACCCTAGGTGAATTATGAGGAACCCATTGATCCTTCTGTCTTGTCCCAACTGTCTTCGGTGATTGCTCTTTCACTCTTGCTTGGGCATTGTCTTCACCTCAACTCTTATACCATGTTAAGTTTAGGTATGTTCTATGCTAGAGAAATTTATTTAAATTTTCACAATTAGCAATCACATCGGCATTAAGATAAACTGTAGATAGAACATAAATATAAAACGCAGAAGACAAGCCAAGACGTGGAGAGAATCACATCAAGAATGAGTGTGCCAATTGACATCAAAACTCTTCTATTTATACTAAAATGTATATGATGAATAGAAATGACGTTTGGGCTTCTAGAGCCTACATAAGAGCTGGTTGGCTTAATAATAATTATATAATCAAAATAAATTCAGATCTCCATAAATACTTATCAGAATCAGATGATCTTTGGATCAATCCTACACCTCTCGAGGAGAGGGATCCAATAGAAATATCAGCTGCCATAAATGAGCTAGCCCACATGGAGTTTGGCCCTAGTTTCCAAATTTAACAGCCGACAACTCCACCAGATTCTAAGCTTCATTTTTGTGCAAAGATACCATTTCATCAACCACGGATTCTTTAAAAAGTTTTCCATCCTCTGAATCTACTGCTTCCCTGACAGTTCTGGGATCATCATCAGTAATAGATAAAGCAAAATTTGAACAGAAAGAAGTTGGAATATACCTTCCTGGCTGCCTTCTTTCTCGAAATGTTCTTCTCACAGTTAGAGTTTGTGGCTCTTCATCTTCTAATTCCTCTTATGTTGTAGAGTCTGATTCCTCCTCATTTAGCTCAAAATCTATCTTCTCAGGTTCCTTTAGTAGGACTTCATGTTTAATAACATATTTCACCTCTCTCAACACCACATTGCAGCTATACACAACCTTCCTTGTTTGCGGGTTCCAAAGCTTATAACCTTTTAAGCCATCCCTATACATAATAAAGATGCACCTTTCAGATCTACTATCCAACTTGGTTCTTTTCTCCTTTGGAACGTGTACATATGCATCACATCCAAATAACCTCAGATGTGAAAGAGAGGGTTTCTTACCAGTTCATACCCCTTGTGGAGTCTTATCCTCCAACATTGATGAAGGTGATTTGTTGACCAGGTAACATGGAGTCTCCACCACCTCTGCCCATAATTCTTGTCCTAACCCAGCACCACTGAGCATGCTTCTTGCCTTTTCCATCATCGTCTTGTTCATTCTTTCTACAACTCCATTTTTTTGAAGTGTGTATGGAGTAGTCTTATGCCGTGCTATACCACACTTCTTACGAAACTCTTCAAATTCCTTCTTGCAAAACTCTCCATCGTTATTTGTCCTCAACACCTTTATCTTCTTCTCTACCAGGTTTTCCACCAAAGCCTTAAAGTCTTTAAACCTGTCAAAGACTTCAAATTTCTTCATGAGGAATATATACATGTATTCCTTGAGAAGTCATCTATAAATGATACATAGTACATAGACTTACCTAGTGATGGATCCGACACAAGTCCAAACACATCACTATGCACAAACTCTAATATTTGTTTCACCCTCTTAGCACCAGAGGGGAAACTCACCCGATTTTGCTTCACATATACACAATTTTCACATAAATCAAAATCCAGAGAGCAATTAAACATACCTTCTACCATACCATTACCATGAAGTATTAGAAGGCCCTTATCTCCAATATTTCCAAGCCTTTTATGCCATAGCATGGTCTTTTCTCCAAAGACCACTAGATTTTCTACTCCACTTTCAGGAACCAGAGAATTGTTGCACCCATCAATAAGAATGCCACCCTGAAGCTTGTACAGAGTTCCAACCCGAACTCCCTGCATCAATAATAGTGCTCCCCAAACCATCTTGTAGGTATCTTTTTCGAACACTGTTTTTACACCTGCATCATCCATCTTGCTTACATAAATCAGATTTCTGGCCAATGCAGGAATATGCAAAACCCCTGGAAGTATTCTAATCCTTCCACCTTGCAACTTCAACTTGACTTTTCCGTGATTGACGATTCTAGCCTTCCTGTCATCCCCTAAGAATACATCACCACCATCATATTTATTATACTCGTAGAACCACTCCTTGTGGGGAGTGAAGTGAAAAGATGCACATGATTCAATCAACCATGCCTCATGATCTACATGCGTACTTGAAGAAAAAGCCAACTACACATCCCCACCTTCATCTGAGGTAGTTTTCACCTTGGCAGAAGGAGCATCATCGGATCCTTTACTTTCTCAGGAGCTTTAGATCTACAATCATTTTTTAAGTTCCCTTCCTTTCCACCTTTCCACATTTCCAGCACACCTTTACAGGTTTTCCTTGAGATTTAGATCTCCCACTTGAGGATTTATTTTTGTTTTTGTTCTGGGACCATCCTCATATAGACAAGGCATCACCATTTTGGCCCTCCATATTTTTCCATCTCATCTCCTCCGACAGCAAGGATGATATTATTTCATCAAATTGCAAGGTAGTCGCATTGCTACCTATTGCAACAACCAGACTATCCCACGAATCTAGTAGAGAACACAACAAATTGATGCACGTATATTCATCTAAAATTCTTATATCAAAAGATACCAACTAGCTCACCACAGTATTAAAGGCGTTCAGATGCTTTGTCACCAAGTCTCCATCCTTCATCCTCAGGTTATATAGCTTTTTCCGTAGAAACAGTTTATTCACCAAAGACTTACATTGGTACAAAGTCCCTAACTTGTCCCACAAATACTTCACCAAAGCTTCCCCTGATACATTCAACAATACTGAATCTGAGATACACAACTATATTGTGCTCTTTTCCTTCCGATCCAACTTCGCCCAGTCTTCCGCTGACATTGTCATTGGTCTAGTACCTGGATCTACCGCGATCCACTAATCTTGATCCACCGAAATATCATCCATCTTGAGTTTCCACAACTCAAAACTCTGACCATTAAATTTCTTGATCTCTATCTTTCCATTGCTCGTCATCTTCTTTCACCACAAGAATTGATCCTGTGGATCTCCTAGTAAACAAGACTACCACAGGCCTGAGCAAAACCCCTCAACAGCAAAGGTATCCCCTTGAAGCCAAAACAACTCTAATACCAAATGTAGGTTTTAACCCTGTATAGAAATTACCTGCATACAAATTCTAAAAACAAAAAATAAACAATGGCGAGAGCATAAAACATAAAATAGATATACACAAAGATTTCCCCTGGATCCCAAAATCAGGACTACTAGATTGATTTTTCATTATATTCATTTCAATGTTACAATACATATATATATACACATCGAAGCATCCATAAACCCAAATGAATTAACCCTGGATTAGAACATAATTGTAGTTCCCTTGACCAGATCTACAAAAATACCATGGACAGAAAACCATCATGCCCAAAACCATGTGCAAAAACCATGAACAAAACCATAGGTAGGTTCGCCCACCTAATATAGGGTCCAAAAAAGTGTGTGGGGCTAGTCGTGGAAGGAATACAATACACACCCAACAAAAATCTCTCTCATCCTTAGACATTAGCTCATGTCCTTGTCCTTCTTCATGTGCCATGACTTGTTGAGTTTGTGGCCTCCTTAAGCCAATTTGAGGGTTAGGTTCTTCAAGTGCTCCTTCTCCTCTTCTCAATTTAGACCTTGTAAGCATCCTAAAATCTTGAAAAATCTATCAAACCTTCACAAAAACTATGCACTAATACCAAAATAATCCAAAATTAAAAAAATGAAGGTTTCATGAAATGATTTTCATGCTAGTTTATGTATTTTAGGCAATGGATCATGATTGCAAAAGCACACAAACTTAAGTAAATTTTGTAGAATTTTAACATTAAAAAATGGACAAACATGAAACATCAAATGCAACAAATTGATAATGGAATTCACCCATCCTGGGCTACATCTTTGGGTCCAACTTCCAATGGTGGTTTTTTTATTATATGCTCAAATGCTCAATACATCATCATACAAGCTTCAATCTGCAAAAATAACATAGTCATTGCATCTAGAATGCCCAAAAACCCATGTATGGGTTATTCTTGAGCTAAAAAAGGTTTAAAAATGAGCAAGACAAGCCTCTTTCTTCAAAATGCTTGTAAATTTCTTTGCAAAAGTGCTTGGCTCTGCAAATTGGGCAACAAAACCGTTCCAACCCAATTGGTTGGGTGCTTAGGTTGGAATCCTGTAGATCATCGGTTCAATCAGTAATCAGTGGCAGAGGTTGCGTTTGTTTTGTTATAAAAATTAAAAAAAAATAATCGTTGGACCAAAGCCCCCTCTAAAACCCACGAGCCTGGACATATGAGTTCACAGAATTGAGGGTCGCGGACCATAGGCCATTCACCCTCCCTTGGCCCTGCTTCCCTTGGTTATCGTTGTAGGTGCCCACATTTTCGCCGTTGCACCCTATCCTCAAATCCCTCGCCATTGGTCACCCGCTCATGATATTGGTATCCCACATGCCTTGGGACTTAGGCCTTGGGTGCAGGTAGGGTGCCACACACCCCACCCCCAAAACATCACTCCACCGATGGTCACATGGCATGCCAAAGACCATGGGCTAGAACCTCCCATTCACATGTAAATAAATAAAATGGCGCACCCATAGTTTAACAAGAGGCATTGTAGCCCAGTTGGTCAGGAATCTATTGTGTGAATGGGAGTTCATGGGGTTGAACCTAGTGGAGCTTCCCGGTCAACTAACAAATGTTTGGTTCCATTCTTGTGACCACATGGCGACCTCTCATTGGACCACATGACACCCTCTTATTGGCCCATGTGGTGGCCCATGATTGGCCCATCTCACGTACCTTCAAACCAATACCAGTGTGACATGTGTTCTCACAATATTGGCCCATCTACCAACCATACAATCCATTCAGCCTGTTAATGTCAGCACTATGTCATCGTATGGGCTACATAGTCAACCCTCCACTTTGACTTTTTTTTTTGCCAAAAACTTCAAAATGTAATAAATTCCTCATAGGATTTCGGATTGAGGCGATTCAAGCATTATTGGAATAAGAACGACGAGATCTACAATTTGGCGCTAGTTTTGAGAGATTTTGAGCACTTTCATTTTTAGCATATTTTTTATCCCTGGATCAATAAGTTGCCACCATTCTAGCTAATTTGTATTCTACAATATTCTACTATTGTATTCATTAATAGAAGTTGGGTTCACAATGTATTGTTGTGCTCTCTACTATCTTTGTGTGTGTGTTCCATTTCCTTTCCCACCTTTCATTTCCTCGTTTATACAACCCATATTAGAGGTACTACATAAAGAAGTAGATATGGCCTTAGAATGCATTACATGTGTAAAAAACCATTTCACACATGCTAATCTATTAGCTTCACTCACAACAAGTGTGAAAGGAAGAGTAGAAATTAATTGGTATATAAAATGTGTGGAATACATATTCTATTTCAATTTGCTCGAGGTAATGGTTCAATAATGTTAGGCACAAAAATTTAAACTAACAAGTTTATTAGGGCTACCATCCACCAAAGTGGAGAAAGATCACTTAGGTACAAACATACACAAATTTTCTTATATCTTCTACATGGATGCGCTTCCACGTATCAACCTAAATTGTTTAAATCAATAACACAAAAATCAATGAATTAAAATATTTCTTTTGAATCTGGAGAAAATGATAATCCTCCTGTGATGCACAAGTTGTCATCATATAAATTTAGCATTTTCAAATATTTATATATCTAACAAAACAATAATGATTTCTTAATATGCCAAAGGAATTGTTGACCCATATATAGCTCACCCATGTCAAAGCTTGCAAAACATTGCAAAATTTGATAGCCCTATGTTAATCTTAAGGTAAAGTAGGTGGGGTCCCACTAGTTAAAGTATTATGAATGTCTAACTTCATTTTGTATGGTTATATCACCATATGAAATTGTCTATTTCACATGACCAGTAAAGTAGGTGGGGTCCCACTAGTTAAAGTATTATGAATGTCTAACTTCATTTTGTATGGTTTATATCACCATATGAAATTGTCTATTTCAAATGACCATTATTGAGGGTTCATAATCATAATCCATGTATATTGTTTCAATTTTTGAAAGTTACGAATACATTTTTAAAATTAGTGGCTCATAGTACATAATTGGTCTACACATGTATCGTTTTTTGGGCACACATTAAAAGTTAGAAAAGGTTTGTGAATATCCTTGGAAGCGAATTGATCATACATGATATAATAATAAAACAAAGTTTGAATAGTGTTGGAATCAAAGAGATATATTTTAAACAAGCGGCGCTGCAAGGCAGCAAGTCCCTGCCTTGGATGGGCAAATCAACCGCCTAACCTAAGTATAGATTCATAGCAAGAGAGTGTTTGTGTCAAAAATCGATGATTATACATGAAAGCAAAGAAATTTTACATAGATGCCTAAGTATAGATTCATAGCAAGAGAATGTTTGTGTCAAAAATCAATGATTATATGTGAAAGTAAAGAAATTGTACATAGATGTCTGAATTTAGAATGCATTACTGATAGAACTGTTTAAAGCCCCACCATACTCCAACTTTTACAGACTTGAAAATGCAATTGTGACAGTAGTGTTGAAAATGCAATTGTGATAGCAGTGGACATGACGTTCGAAGTCTTGCAGCAATTGCACATATATGTCTGATTTTCCAATGAATTTCCAATTCATTACTAATAGAACAGCTTAAATCTCCATCATACTCCAACTTTTACAAAGTTGAAAATGCAGTTGTGACAGTAGAAGACATGATGTTCGAACTCTAGCTTTTACAAACCTGAAATACAGTTGTGATGATATACGACATGAAGTTCAAAGCCTTTCCCCAGGAAAGAAAGAAGTATTGGATGCGAAATTCAATAAACAAAACTTCTTGAGTGGAGAAATTCTTAAGAAATGGATCTATAAGTGGAGTAATACAAAAATATCGATATTGAACTCAACATCATTAACCCTAACCATAAGATACAAAATCGATCAATGTAGTTATTTGCTACAGAAAGCATGCCATTATTGTTTCCACCTTGAAGTATTGAAATTACCCACTTAGAGGGGTGATCAACTGAGGAAGGACTGGGCGAGGTAGTAGTAGGGAAGTGGGGGACTAGAAGAGACACATAGTGGGATGGATCAACTAAAATGGCATTGGATGTGGAACATATTCTTTTACTAGATCAATCAAATCAATTGGTGAAACTAGTGGTGCGGAAATGACTCCCTTTGCTTCTTATTCTTAAACAATAGGTGGTTCACTTGACTCGTGAAAATTTTGATCAACATCATTGTCTATAATTTCAATAATTTGAGGTCCCTTCTTAGAAACTCTCTTTGCGGCTACATCATCATTATCAAATGCAGCCATAACTTCCTTCAGACTAGGAAAGGTTGTGAAAGTAGGTGAAGTGTCCAATAATAATGTAGATTGCTCTTTAGTATTTGTGTCCAATTGGCCCTCATTCTACAAAATCAAGGTAGGAAATACACACTCGCAATCCTCTCATCATGCAAGTGTGTATAGCGAATGAAAATTAGGGATCTTGGTTAGCCGTAGCCCTTGTTCTTGAAGTGATAAGATCCAGTTGGGGTTGGTAGAGTAACCTGTGTTGATGGGCCTTTGGAGACAAGCACCATGATTCAAAATTTCAAGGTCAGACCATATGATTCTTCTTGCTCATTCCCTTCAAAAATCTGACAAGTGAAGTGAAGCCCTCCTTGACCACTTTTGTGGCAAATGTGGCCTAATTGGGAATTGGGTTTGTCACGAACACAGTGATAGAGATCTTTGCCTCAGTTCTGAGAAGTGCTACATTGCCTAATTAGTCTTCTTCAAATTTTGGTTGATCATAATCAGAATTAATATCAACCTCCACGCTGCCTTTCTTCTTTGTGACAACTCCATAGCCATATGAAACTTGTTTACCAGTCTATTGAGATTTCAAAACCTAATCGACCCTAGGAAACAAATAAACTAGACCTATCTCCATTTTCTTCTACTACAGGCCAGGCCATGATGACTTAGAGCTAAATCAACTCTAAACATGGAGAAAATAACTTAAAGAGAGAAATAACTTCATTACATTACCCAAGGCAAATATATGGATTAGTAGAGCACCTTTCTCTACACTTGGGTTTGGAGAAAACCTAGCTTCGTCACGTTGTGAAGTAAAGTAATTAGAAAGTAAAGCATCAAATCTGTCTCCCCATTGCCCACCCCTAGGGTACAAATCCTTTTGTACATACCTTTACTAAAAGAGACAGAAGTGATGACCATCTTTGATGGCCAATTCCTCCAAATGAACTATAAAATCCTTTTATTTGCTATCGTAACTTGTAAAATGAATCCATCCAATACAATACAAGGCATTCCTGAGAAGTCATTTCCCTCATTCATCTACACGCAGAGAGGAAACATATCATAGCAAATGAAATAGTTGACTGACAATGATGGGGAACTGAGTAATTAAAATTTGTTTTAGAGAGTGTGAGGTAGACATGTCTCATGCATTTGCAACTCGTGTTGAGTAAAGTGGTTTGTATTTTTTTAATATAATTAGATTAAACAAAAAACTAATTAAAAATAAATATGATAACTAATAAATAAAGTTAAATGAAATAAAAAATAAAGTAAACTTCCAAGTGGAGCTTGCATGCAACCACTCTCTAGATGAAATTATTATGTTTTGAATAATTGATTAGAACTTTCCGTTCGTTAAATGGCTCCTAAATATGATTTCCTGCCCTCTTAGGAAATGCGTATATGTCTGCTTTTTGTTCCATATTCATTTGTAATCATTGGTCTTGGGAAAACATAATGGGAACTTAGATCTAATCGATACAAAAGTCTTAGATCTAACACTAATCAATATTGTTCAGTCAGAAAGGAAGGTCAAACTAGAGTAGTGAAACATGGAGAAAAAATACCAGCTGGTTCTGGATGCAAGGGACATCGAGAAGAAATGAGACTGGATTTGGAAGAGAGGTGTGGAAATATCCCATAGCACATGATAAACAGCTAGCTTGAATTTGCATCAGATTTCAACGAGCACTTTGGTTAAGGGTTCAAGGTCACATGTTTTCCCCGCTTGCAGATCACTGCATTACTGTCATAGGCTTTTTTGGGCATGTTGACCAGTTAAGTGTATTCAAGGTTGGACTAGATGTTGAACTTGAATATGGGAATATGTATCAGACGATGATAGAGAAGCTGGTGGCGAAGGAGGACTACATAATGCTATCTCATTGTCACTGACTAGCTATCTCAATATCACTAACTAGCTATGATGATGAAAACCTAGGCAAAGAACCCAAGAAATCGACATTAGGAGGTTGATGTGTCTTACATAGACATTGCAGAACACAAAGGAGCAAGTTGGTGTGTCAAAGGCTTCTTTTTGGGTAAGCCATCCTCCTAATCAATTTCTTAGTTACATTGCACCGGTGTCTTCCATCATTGATGTAGCGACTTCCAATTAGGAGGAGGTTGCTAGGTAGCAGGTGTGGCAAGATGCCATGGCGTAGGAGTACAAATCCATCATGAAGCTAAACAAATAGGAGATGGGCTAGCTAAATTAACCTACCTACCTATATGCTCTCTGCCCTGCCCAAAGCAAAGCGAAATGGTACGAATAAAAGCGATCAAAGCCGAAGAAACAAAGGCCTAACATGATGGTGATGGTTTGAAGCTTACCCCTACCCTACCTAAAGCCCCTAAAAAAAAATGTACTTAAATCCCATCACCCATCCTTAAAGCCAAGTGCCTTATCTACCTTGCCTTACTTTCATCTCTTTGGATTCGACAATTACATTGGCTTGATTGATTCAGCTCTCCAATTTATTGAGAATGACTTCCAGTAAAGGAACTCAAATGTAAATGTCCTTAAATGTCCTCTACTAGTGCATTTTTATTGTGGTTAAACATGTACAACGAGGGTGTGGGTGGGTAGGCATCACTGGGATCTACTGCTAACAAAAAAATAGAATATAGTAATTGCCATTAGACTCTGCATCTACTTGAATTAGATATAGATTTGCTTGTTTGAATTAATATATTAATATATGAATTAATATTTGTAAGGATAGGGAAAAAACTTAGAATGTTGCATAGGGGATACAAGGGGCTGATACTTCATCTATTTGCTCCAGTCCACTCTAAAAGCCACAAGAATCTTGAAATGATGAGGAAGCAGAAATGAGGAGGAAGAAGAAGGGATAGTGCAAGCTTGGCATTGTCTGTGCAGAAGGTAGGTGCCTTAACTGGTAATTTTCAGCCATTAATGTAAATAACAAAATTGTTAGGGATTTCAGATCCTTAGCTTTAGTGTGTAAAAAAATTGGTACTAGAATTTGCCCGCTATGAAAATAATATTTAAAGTATATGAATTTATCAGTCTAAGAGACTGACCTATTCAGAGTGTAGATAAATTTAAAATATATGAATTTATTGTAGTAAGAGACTGACCTGTTTGGAGTGCAGGTAAGAGGCAGAGGTTACAAAGGTAGAGATCACTAGAGCAGTAGGAGTGACCACTAGAACAATAGAAGCAAACTGGATAGTTGTAAAGATCGACAATACATCTAGAAATTATGCCAATCCATAAACATTATCTTCTACTCACAAGAATCGCATCTACCAATCCATCAACATTATATGCTGCTCACAAGAATCACATCTAATAAAAGCAAATAGAACAACTAGGTGAAAGTCATGATTATAATGAAAGCCTCCAACATTTTATGCATCATGAAACATTCAATCCACTACTTCAAAATCTATCTACAAAGCAAATAAAAAAGGAACAGATATAACCAAAAGCAGAATTGATAGGTGGTGCATGTATTAAGATACCAGGCACCTTCCTCTATACATGATGTGTATCTCCTTACAAGCCAACCTGGGTGTACAAGTGAGCATTGTTTGAATTAAACAATTCCAATAGAGTTAATATAGAGATAGCAAAATTTTCTTATTTTTTTTGTCAAGATAATTTACCCAAAATCCAAAGTTGAAGCCAAAGTTGTCAAAACCCTTTAATTAGAGTAGAAGAAGTTGTCAAGGTATTACCCAAAAGCCAAGTTGAAGCCAAAATTGTCAAAACCCTTTAATTAGAGCAAAAGAAGTTGTTATTGCTAAACTATCATTCCTGCAGTTCTGAGACATGCAATATAAGCCAAAACATGAACCGTTAATTCAATCAAGCACTATTATCTTAAATCGAGTATTAATGAAAACTAGAATTCGAACCTCATTTCGAGTATGAATTCCATCCTTAAGTAAATCCGGAAAGATAGTATAATAACAAATGAAAGCAAGCAAGCTCTAACTTCTCAATATTGAATTCAAGTTCTCATTATCAAGGCAACTTTGAATTCAAAGTTTGATTCTCCACTATGCATTAGATGAATGAGAAAGTACTAAGTTTGCAATTTAGAGGAGGCAGAAATAACAGAGCAGTTCTGAGACATGCAATATAAAGCAAAACATGAATCGTTAATTCAATCACGCAGTATTACCTTAAATCAAGTATTAATGAAAGCTAGAATTCGAACCTTATTTTGAGTATGAATTCCATCCATCAGTAAACCTGAAAATATAGTATAATAAGGAATGAAAGCAAGCAAGCTCTAACTTCTCGCTATTGAATTTGAGTTGTCATTATTCTCGGTATTGAATTTGAGTTGTCTGCAGGGTCTTAAAGTGGTGGCCACCAGAAAACATTGCATTGAAGCAATTGCAACTTTTCCAGCCAAAAGAGTGAATAAACAAAAATATTGTCTAGAAAACATTGAAGCAATTGCCATTGTTCCAGACAAAAGAGTGAATAAACAGAAATATTGAGTAGCTTGCCAGATCAAGTTCTCATGCAAACAAAAATTGTCAATTGTCAAGCCTGCCAAACTCGGTTCTCATGCAAACAACAATTGTCAATCCTGCCAGATTGGGTTCTCATGCAAACCATAATTTTGACATGACAGACATGGTCGGTCTCTAGACACGTCAAAAATAAAAATAAATGTTTAAAATAAAAAAATATAATGTCTCAATCTTATTGAAATTCTAAAGATACATGTTACTTGTTTCTAGAGATAGAGATACATGTTACTCTAGACATTTAATGTCTATAAATTAATGTTAACATTAAACCAATGTTAATCCATATGAACATTTATATGACGTCTTCACTTATTAGTCTAAGTTTTAAAATGAAGAATGGTCCATTTAAATTGTTTTGGCCTTGATATGAGGCCAAATAAGATGATGATTCCCTTGATTGGTTAAAAGGAAAGATTTGATTTCGCTGATTGGTTAGAAGAAAAAAGAATTTCATTAATATAAACAAACTTTGGTTAAAAGGAAAAAAAATCATTGGTTTTAGTGTCAGACTAATACATATTCAGAAAACTGATTACTATAGTCCCTACCAGGCCCTTTGGGCAGGGACTAATAACACATGGCAAGTGATGTGTTGAATTTACATTTGGTTACTTAGTATAATGATGTCTTGTACAACATTGGGTAAGGTGATCATTGTGATGTCAACTACTATGATAATATATGGAGTTATGGTATTATGGTATAACCATATGCATGGATCTGGAGACCATATTTTATAGAAAGGTAATATGGTGGAGATAATGTATACATGTTAAGTTTTGTAGTTGAGCATTATGGTATATGCTTTTACCTTTTGAAGGTATTTTATAGGGTTATGTCATATATGACAATGGATTATTATGACATTCAGTTAGTGTATGGCATATTATACAAAGGGTTTTGATGTGTGATAAAGGTTGTCATGATTTTGGTTAAAGGTGGCATCCATGTCAATCCATGCATTAAGTTTGGTTTGATGGCATATTAATGGTGTTGATTTTACAACTCGCCACCCACTCCTGGAATTCGTTAGGATTGCTATTTTTTGCTCATTCATTCATTTGGATTATAGAAGCTCTACTCTAAGTTTTGTTTTTAAAGTTTAGAGTTGGAATAGAATCCTAGAAGTTGCGCAACAAATTTTGAAGGTGATTTAATTATAGATTTTGTTGTAGAAGAAGGCTTGACTTATAGGAGAGTACTCGGTGTGGTTAAATTTAGCATTGTTACAGTAGCACGAGTTTGTTAATAAGTGTTTTAGCTTGGCCTAGTTAGCATAGAATTTTGAGTTTGTTTTCCTTATCTTTTTCCCTTGATTAGAGAGATAAAAGTATGGTGATTTAGTTTTGTATATATCTCATGCTTTGAAGTTAAAATTATATTGTTGCCTCAACATGTTTTCATATCATTTCTCTCTTCTTCAAAAGAATTATATGCAAGTTAAACAAGCTATATTTTATATGTTAAACATGGATGGGCTATCTATAGCACACTTTTGTTCTATGCACTACATTTATCCATATTCATACTTTCCATTCTGTTTACCTCACATAATCAATATGGGATTTTTATAAAGGAATTCTTTCATGTTGTTAAAGTAGTAAAGGGATTTACAAGCTCTAGTTAAATATTGAAAGTTGATATTTTTTTACTTCCTTAGTTGGAGTATATAGTAATAAAGTATAGGGTTTGAGTTGGGTTGTATTTATCCTTTAAAAAAAAGGAGTATGTAGGCTATATAACATACTATGTACAATACCGTGAACTCAATGTTGATTTATAGTGCTTGGTTTAAAAAATAAATAGGGGAGAATGCAATTGGTATTTGTATAAAAATTATTCAAAAAGAAAAAGGAGGTTAGACCTGCTATATGCCATACCCATTTGGTTTTAGTCTTTCTCTGCAAAAGAAATATTATGTTGGGTTTTGGGCTCTACTACAATTTTCTTTTACTTTGTATATAACGACGACCCATGATTTTGATAATAATGTTGAGTTAAAGAAAAAAGGGTTATGTTTGGCTTCATTCTATAAGCATAAAGAATATTGTAACCTACATATCATTCATTCATCCATTTATATCATCACTTTCCATACATATATACATATGAAGACATAAAAAGTGAGCTTAAATGGGTTGGTTTATATAAAATATGAAGCCCTTGTTACTAAAAAGAATTAACATCTTATGCAAAGAATCATTCTGATCAAAATGTTGTTGTCGCTGGGTGATGTCCTCCATAGTTATCATTTTTCATTTTTTTCCCTATAAATATAGTTATTGTTACCTATTAAAGATGATTGAAGTACTTAGTCCGCAAGGGTGTAGTTTGATTGGCAATTATTGTGATATGAAGACGTTGTGCGAATTTGAGGTTGAAGGTTCAAATCCCTTGATTTAGCGTGTGATCCATGTGTGGGGGCGCATATGGGTTCGCATAGAGGTTATAGCGATAGCAATTGGAATTGACATTGTCTCATGCGAGTCTAAGCCTAGCCCAGTTGATGATTGTAAAAAAAAATGGTTGAGGTACTATATCCTATAAATTGGAAACTATAAATGATTGGAATATTATTTTTAAAGGAAGGTTGTTTAAAACAAAAAGATGAAAAGGCTCATATACATCAAAAGAAGAATAAATTATATTATGAGTATAAAAACAATGTGTTTTGGGTTTTCACTATATCAAGAAATATTCCATTGCCTCTCTTCTTTTACATTCTCAATTCTTTCTATATTTTAACTTGGGCCTTACTAAAACATGTTTAACATATTTTTATGAAAGTATTCTTTCTTACTACACATTCTATTTCATTTGAGAAGATTTAATTGATTTAATGGTACTTATATAGATGAGTTTCTTTAACAAAAGATCCAGAGGAAATAGAAGAAGATGGGGAAGGAGGCCAAACGTGGTTCGGCAGGAGGGTAGGAACAAAAGAATTCACTTTTCCATTCACTTGGATGTCAATTCAGATGATTTTAATGAATTAATTCAAACATGATGCTTAGACCTTGGTGGAAAGTTAGCCATGCCTCAACCACTTCCCCCTCCATATGTGCCTTTGCAATCTCACCCAAGCATTACAGATTTCCGTAAACAATAATCTCATCCTATTCAAGATGGTTGGGAAAATAATGTCATCAGGCCACCCATATGTAGAATCAATTGGCTCATTAGCCTTATAGATCCACCCTTACTACTTGTTACTACACCTATGGCTACCATTGATGCCTCTTTTGTCGACTCTCCTCCTAAGAATGATAAGTAGCCTCTTCCTAAGACTACTGGAGATAAAGGGAAGAAGCCATTAGAAGAGCTTCCAAGCACTAAGGCTTCTTAGTTAACTTCAATGGATTCTAAATATAAAAAATAGGGGATGAGGGGAAACGAGAAATTTGTTTTAAATATGTTTCTAGAACTTTTATGATGTGATATTTATTTTATTTTATGACAATATTTATAGTTTTGACATTTGAGGCATTAATTTTCCTGAGTTGACATTAATAATATGATATTTAATTGTGATAAATATTTAAAAAATCATATTTTTGACTAGGGAGATACAAGTATTATGATGATGATGGTGATGCATTTATTATGCTTTTTCCATTTATGCTAATTATATTGTTAAAATATGGGAGTCATAAGGACTTTTATGTACCATAAATTCTTGCAAATAGAGTCTAGTGGGATCCCACCTACTATTAGGTAAGAGTGTTTTAAAACTTCGTGACCTTTTTATAATAAATTTCACTATCCCATGATATTCTCTAAACTCAAAGTGTAATTAAGTGGTTAAAAGGTGGTTGAATGAAATAACTATTTTGTATAAGTATTTGAAAAGGGAGAAGTCATGAAGAGGAGGAGAAAAATAAAGAAGAGAGAAGTCATGAAGAGGAGCAGAAATTTGAGTGAAGGTATACCAAAGTTTTGAGAGTGATTTTCTTATTGTTATTATTCATTTTCCATTTTAAATTTTCTATGGACCAAATTGTTTTGTTGATAGTAGGGGTATCTTGAAAAGTGAAAAGGACATATTGAGTAAAACTGAACTATGGTGTTTTTCAAGGTTATTTATATATTTTATTATTTAGAAATTCTAATCCTATTTGGTGTTAGTAAGTATAATTTGTGGATGTTTTTCACATATATTGAAGTGTTCTACATCAAATTTATTCTTCTTTTTCTCTTTCTTGTAACATTTAGTTTCCTTTGTATGATTTATTATAGACTCTTAGGCTTCTAAGGACATTTTTTTTATCTTAATCCTCATAGGGATTTGAATAAACAATTTATCTCGTATTCAAATTGGTCTATAATAAAATTTATTGTTGCTTTCTTTCTCAAATTGGCTTACTAGAACTTTCACTTTGAATTGATATTGTTGTCCATTTTTACCTTTTTACAAATAAGTTTGGATAATTTATGTTCATAAGATGATGCATTATTTTATTCTTTTGACTCTTCTGAATAAAAGAATAACAAAAATTGTAATCTGAAAATAAATTTTAGATTTCAAGAACTTTGCGCCTTGGATTTTGATTACAAAATTAAAGGCTATAAACCCAATATAACATTCCTACTTATCTTGTTTAGCCTAACGAGATTCAATGTTTTCTTGTGAGAAGCATCAAAACTTCTCCATTGATAGGAATTACTTCTTAATAAATTTATGTCGAATTTTATTTTCTAGCAAGAATTTGAGAGCATGGACCTCACTGAACATGACATCTAAAAGGCATGTATGTAAGAAATTTGAAACCCTATTATTAAAGATATGTGAGAGAATGTTATTATGTGAATCTATATGTGATTGTGCATGAATGCAAATTTTCTTCCTTGACTTTAAAATGTAAGGCATGCATAATTGTTTCATGTTACTTGTTTACATGGTATCTAATGATGCTTTTAATATGAATCTTCATGAATATGAGGAAACAATCCTGCTTATTTCACAGCCTAACATAATCTTGTATAGTTTTAGTACCTCGAGTGGTTGGGAACACGTTTTGTTCTCTCATCCACCCGTGTTCAATTCTAAGGGACATATTTGGCTCATTGTGATAAGGCTAGAAGGGTAAGTGTCCCCTTGCTAACTCATAATTTATTGATATATTTAATTTACAGGTTGTCGGCTATACTCTTGGTGTTATGGTGGCAACCGGTAGGTTTGATCCTGAGCCTCACTCAAATTACTCCAGAGTATTACCAACTCACCATGGTTAGAAAAAAAACAAAAAACAACACAATATTTTATTTGAAAAATATGATTGCTATAAAAATGTAACCCAAATAAAAAGGGAAGCAATAAAATAAAACAACAACAATAAATATGAACCCACTATTCAATGTTAACCAATTGAAAAAAGAAAAAGAAAAAAGAAGAAAAAATCCTTAATAAATAGGGAATAGCTTTTATGCTTAGAACTAGAATGACTTACCTTTAACAAATTTATTTGATCTTTTTGTGAGTTTTCTGAGATGATTTTATTAATTGAATCAAACAAAAATAATATTGAAGGCAAGTCATCCTAGTTGATTTTATTAATTGAAGACCACCAAGTTCATACATATTGATGTAATTGAAACTAATGATATAAACAATATCTATGCTTTTGAGATAGAAGTCATTCTTTGAAGATTGGGGAGAGTATATTCTTCAAGTAGCACAATTGGTGGAGGCCAACTAAACTAGGCATCATTCTTAGTTGGGATTTGTTAGAGCCTAAATTTACCTCAGGCTGAGAAAGGCAAGATCTAGGGTAACATCAAACCACACTTAACCTAGTAGCTAGCCATACCAGGTCGGGAGAGGGCTCTCTCTTTGTCAATCTCAGCGAAATATGATCAATAAGGGCTTGAGATGAATGATGTGAAGACTGATTTTAGGCTAGGTATGTGTGCAGAAGAGTTTGATTGAATATAATAATGTTTTGTTGGCTCAAATGGAAAGGCAGATTTGGGTCCGGGGAATGAGGCTCAGTTTTGCAGAGATCTCTATGGGGCAAGGTAGGCAACTGATTTGGCACTTCAGATTGAATGAAATGGAGAGATTTAGAGAGGTGAGAAGTTGAAGAGGGCAAGAAAACCTCAGGGATCCTCTTCGAACATCTAAAAACATCAATAACTAAACAAACCCTAGGTAGAGCACTGTAATTTCAATGGATTCTACCTTTATCCTTGTTTATTTTAGTTGAGAAGAAGCAAGAGAGATAATGGCATACATAAAACACAAGTAAACTTACATTTACAGAAGGAAACACAATATCAAAGTAAGATGCCACATGAATCCCATAGAGTGTTGCAAACCTTGGTCTATTCCTTAGCCAAAACTGCTGAGATGAGTATACAATGAAGCTCCAAGCTTTCTCAAAAGTCCAACCATGCTAATGACTGAAAAATCACAAGATATAGACAAACAATAACTCATCCTAGCCTCTAGGGGTCGAGCTCATGAGTTTAGGAGATGTTCCAACTAATTCTAAACTGAGAACTAAAAATTAGGCAGTGGAACAGCTTGCCTCTAGAAACTAGGGAACTGATTCATTCAGTTGCAAACTACTTTTTGATAGATGAATCTACCTCCATGAGTGAAAATTTGACATAATTACATCAAGATCCATCAATTTACATTAAATTACATCATAATTTTGACATTAAGAAGGAGAAAAGTCAAACTGTCAAGAAACTAGGCGAAAAACAAAGTATTCTTGGTCAAACTGAGCAAAATTTCCCCAATGCGCCGCGCTAATTTCCCTATGCGTAGCACCTTTTTGCAGCTCATTTTGGAGGCCTTCCTGGTGTCCAAATTTGATCCAAGTGGGCTTGTTGGAATTTGGCCTCCATTTGCCCTCCAAAACTGAGTTTTCCCAACATTGCTTCCTGTGTATCCAAATAGAGGCAGAAAGGTCATTTTTATGGTGTTTTGACCCTTTTGGGGACTCAAAGCTTGTCAAAAAATTTTGGCCATTGGTGAGCATGCATATTTCTTCATGAAAAATCCAAAAATGCTGATTTTTCCTCATTTGGAGGCCTCCATCAAAAGCGAGCGCCAGGTGGCGCGGCACATTAGGCAGAAAAGCCTGTGTTTTGGCCCAAAAATTCCAAAAATGCAAAAAGTGTCCTAAATTTTTTGAAATTTGGCCTGAGTGTTCTCCATCAAGTGTTGTTTTAGGCCAAGGAAGCCTCAGCCAATATCTGAAGTCTATCTTGCTCCTTTTGCCTCCTTGATGCCCTCTTCAACTTTGCTTTCAAGCTTCTAATTCTTGCCTTGCAACTTTTATTTCTCGCCATGTAATGGTAGGCCATATGCCTCAACATTGTTTTCTCCCTGTTAGCCTTCTCTAGCAACCTTTCTAAGTGGATTTTCACTCTCTCAAGCCAAGATTCTCAATCAACATTGATTTCTTGCTCAAGTGATGTGAGCTTCACTTTCCTCTTCTTGGCAGCTTAGCGGTTTTCTCGTACGTTTTGCAACTCCATAATGGTTTGTTGGTCCTCTAGCTGCTCGTTTCTTTGCTCCAGGTACTTTATTATCCACTTAGCTCTTTCTAAGTTGAGGCAAAGCATTGATGTCCGCCTGTTGCTCTTGGATGACCTCCTTGAGCTTTGAACTTTGTGGGCCCAAATCAGTGTCATCATCCTGAATGAGAATGAAATCGGTCTCCTGCTCACCTGAAGGTCCCTCATCATGTAATGGCCTCTTGCCCTTGTCCTGAACCTGCTGTGCTAATGAAGGAAACGAGACCCCTTCCACCCCGGGTGGAGATAATACTCGCTTTGCTACTGCAAACAACCCTCTAGTGCCCTTTTGATAGGTGACAAACATCGGCACACTAGCAGTCTGTGTCTCATGACCCTCCTACTGATGTGAAGGTCCACCTGTCTCATGAAAAGTTTCTGGAGGTACCTAAGGAGCCGTGAATAACTCATGAGAAATGAAATCCTCCCATGTGATGCCCTGCAAACCAAGTTGATGCATGACCACAATTTTGATGAGTGCAAAATGATATATACTGTTAAACTATTGCTGAGGAGTCTTCTATTGTACTAGGGTGGTCATCTTCTCAATATTTCGACACATGAAGTAGGGGAGATTCATCATTCTCACCTTGGTAAAGTGCATCAGCAATCTGATATGATAGGCATATAGGCGAGAAAACTGGCCCTCACAGCTGAAATACTTCATTATGAGTTTCATCAAGGGAGCATATGAGTCTTTCAGGTACCGAAAGGGAAAAACTCTGCTGAGTTGTCTCAAATAACTGGGCTTGATGTATGGTTCATAATGTTCCCTATTAATTTACTGCCTTTTATTCCACTGCTCTCCAACATTAGGAATTCCAGTTGCTAGAGAAATAGATTCAGTGTCAGGGTGAATGTCACACCAGCTAGAGTGGCTTGGCCGTTATGTAAATGGAGCACAAACAACCTGGCCAACTCATGATGATACTGGACTCTAGCAACTATCTCACAGAACTGATAACAGGATTGGTGTTGGAATCATGTGATAGCAAGAGGGCATGCTTGCAGCTCGGCAAGTGAAGTAGGCTCCTTTCGTATATGTTTTCCACCCTTGTGGGGTCCCCTTGGTGCATGCATTTCTGTAGGAGAGTCACTATGTGTCTCTTCATCTCGGTCATATGAAGGATCAGATTCCATGTTTTCCAAATGTTTGTGTTGCTTAGATGAGTATGAAGAGATTTTAGGTGTCGTTGATCCTTTGCTGCTAAGTGTATGAAAATGTGTGAGGGACTATGAAGGGAAAGGGTAAGAAGGGTTTGGGAATGTTGCTGACTGGAATTGAGGGAATAGAAGGGTTTTAGGGACAGTTTTTAGGCTATGTGATAGCAATTAGGGTTTGGGGATTTTGTAGCTAGGGTTTAGGATAATGGGAATTAGGGATAGGGGTGAATGAATTTAAGGATATGGGGGATAGTGAAATGGCTTAATGAAACTAGAAAATAAATGAGGGAATGATGGGAACAAAAACAAATTTACAAACCCTAAGCAATCATGTTTTGAACAAAAATTGCAAGGAGGTAGGGTTTTGAAATTCTTTTTACTAAATCATCATAAACATCTTAAGACACACTTTCATTGGCACTTGAAGAGTTGTTGACTTACTTTGGACCAGAGGAAGCCAAGAAAATTGAGAATTTGGATGAATTTGTGGTGAAAATGGCTTGCAGCTCTATGCGCCGCGCCATAAACCCAACGCGCCATGCCACCTGTATGCACCGCGCCAGTATAGTTTGAACAATGCGGAGGGTGGCCCAATGCGCCGCGTCAACCCTATGCGCTGCGCTGTTCACCCAATGCACCGTGCCCCCGAAACTGAAACTCTTTGCTGCAATTTTGCTTCCTTTCTCCAACACAACCTTCACTTTCTCAATCTTTCTTCTTTGAATGCAAATAAGCTTTTTGAATCATGAAAAATGATTTATATACAAGAGATTTTGATTTTTCATTCATAAAACCCACTTTTATAATGTTTGCATTATAACTTACTTTTTCAACTCTGTTTTTTGGGCAGTTTACTTTATTTGTGCCTTTGATGAACTGAATGACTTGATTTTTTGTTTGCCTTGCAAGGGATGGAGCAGCTGAAGTTTGGCAAGGTGACCAGGGTTGCCACTGAAATTTTTTACATATGAAAGAACTAAAATTACATCAATTTATAATAAAAACCTAAAATACTATGTTTTCCCTCAAAATAGGGTTTTGAGGAAAAATACATTTATGAGCATGAGATTATGAATTTATTGGTACTGGAACTTTATTCAACCTCCTCATATGCTTGCTGACCGTTATTGGACATTTTGAAGACCTTTTTATGAAACCCTAGACCTAATGAAATTGAAACCCTAGAAATGATTGTTGCAAATTTAAAGACAAAAGGCGACTGCCGATGATCTTGATGAATGGAAATGGGCCAATAGGTAAAGGACATGAGGGAAAATATACAACAAGCCACTACCGTTAGATGATCCATGCTCCTAATGGAATGCAATTGACTGAGCGAGATACCTAATATGCAATGCAACAAAAGAATTTTGATCTCTGACGGAGGGATGAAGATACCAACACTAACAAGATTTACAATTGAAACACAAAACAAATCCAAACATAAAACCCTCAACAAGAATGGATCTACGGATCGAAGGAACACAATCCCAACTAAACATTAATATTACCAGCAACAACTCTTATGCATTTGTATGTTTATCTTTAAGAGATAAATTGACAAAAAATATTTTATATAGTAAAAAAAAATGATAAATTTTAAAAAGGAAAATTTCTATAACCATTCTATCTCCTAAAATAGACACAAAATAATATATTTTGTGTGAGTTCATTGCATGCAATTAATGTAAATAAGTGTGAAAAATACAAAATGGAAAAAAAAAAACAATAAAACTGAAGGAGAAAAATAATAAGATGTGTGGATATGCATTTAAAGAACTTAAGTATGTAGATGAGATGGTTCGTCTAATCTCCTCTACTCCTTTAGTGTCTTGAAAATCATGATCTTAATTTTTATTTTTATTAGCTTTGCCTTACACATATCTTTTTGACATAGAAATTTGTATTCTCAATCTTAAAAAATGGATTGGTTCCACTTATAAATATGGATGTAACATTATTAATAAATATCCCCAATCAATGATGTACCATCATTCAGATATATGCCACTTCACTGATTATAATTTTAAAAATGGGATTGGGATACTAACTTACTGATGGAATAAAAAAATTGCATTTAAAAAATCAAATAGACAATGAAAGAATGGACAATTAAAAAGACTTTGAAAAAGAAAGGTAATGAACTTTTCCACACCTAAGCACTATACCTTGGCACACTACCATCAAACGCAATATGGAAGAGTTGCATCGTATTTGAAAGATATTTGCATAATAATAACACCATCAAGAGAAAAGGGTGGATGGTTATCTATAAATTTAAATTATATATATATATATATATATATATATATATATATATATATATATATATATATATATATATATATATATATATATATATATATATTGGATTTATTATTGCCACAAGTATCTACGGGTAGTTATTGTGGACATTCTAAATTGGAAATTTATTCCATTTATTAGTGCCAGAAGAATCTATGCACCATGTAGGTTTTCTTGCTTTCCCATTTGATATGCATTAGTATTGTTTAAACTCTTTAAAATTTTATAATGATTCTAAAAATTATAATAAAAATTATGTTTTTTTTTTGTTTTTTTTAAGATTTGGAATAAAAATGGATAATTAATAATATAATTAAAATTTAAAATTTAATTTTTTTGTATAGTGTTTAAAAAAAATAAGAGGTCGTTACATATTTGTAAGGACAAGTTACAATGAGCTTTCAATATAATGTTGATAATAGGAGAAGGGTTGAGGGGAAAGTGTGGTTGGGCTCTTCCATCATAATGATAGATCCCTCCATCATTCACACAACTACTCATTGGTATGGAAAAATATGATTTTGATTGAGTTTTGGATTAAAAAAGTTATGTCGGTTTGAGGGTGCTTCATAACCAACCTAATTGAACCTAAAGAGGGAAACTTTGGCTAGCATGTTAGAGGTTCAATTGTGTATGGCATATGCAACTAGGAGACTAGAGAATAAAGATAGCAATTAGGAAGAAGGTTGGGATGGAAGAGAGAGAGAGGGAGAGGGAGAGAGAGAGAAACTAGATGTGATCAATGTTGTTGTCACAACCCTTTTATTTCACCCACATGTTTGTAAATATAGTTGTGTAATTCTAGTTTGAGAGTCATGACTGACTAAGGCAAAATTTGGTGAACACTTGAAAAATAAATTTTGAATTGTAATGATGGCCTAAAGGAGAGGACATTGTGGATCCATAATTTGAGGGGAAATACTATTGTGTGCCTTGAAGAGTCATGAGTCAACCCAAATTAATTTATGAAGCCATTACAGGCCAATGGAACAACCCCACTAATAAAAATTGATGAGATGGGATTGGGTAATGTGGGCACGACATCATGTCCATCCCCATTCCCCTTGGGGATCTAGGACGAGTCATGACCTCTGAGGAACACACACAGCAAGGGGCCAGTAGATGAGACAGGAAGGAAAAAGAAAAAGGAAAAAAAGAAGAAAAAAGGCATCTAATGGGGGAAGGGAGAGCAACGAAAAAACATTATTGAAGGAAAAACACACAGTGAGGGGGTTCAATGATACTCTCCCTGTTTTCCTTTCGTTGGGTGTTGATGATCTCTCCCTGGAACCTAGAGAGACCATTTGTTATTAATAGAGGGGCACATGGAACTATGGAGCATGATAGTATAATGCAAACCATTTTGGAGTTGATTATTGAACCCTATGCTTAAATTGAACTATTGTGTATTTGGATTATATTCCTTGTAAACTTGTTTCGGGCCATTAGATTGTTAGTTTAACCTTGTTTGGTTAGTGGGAGGCTCAATGAATGACCAAATCACTATGGTTCTTGTTGTAGAGTTGATAAACCATCTAGACAGGGCAATATGAGTCACCGTGGTGTTTACTAAAGAGTTGATAAGCCACCTAGACAGTGGAATACATACCCTTGTGGTGCATGCTATGAAAAGATATTGATAAACCACTTGGACAGTGAATTTAATATCCTAGAAAAGCAATACTTCATCTGGACCTTGGGTGAAGTCCTGTGAATGAGCTCAAAGGAGTGGGCGGGCCACTATGGTGCTTATTACCATATACTAGTTGATAAACCACATGAATAGTGGACTCTATCTCCTAAGTGTATGACCAAGTCATTGGTGTAATTTCCCTAAGCAAGCATCCCCTTAGACTTTGGATCTGACTTGGGGGTGGTTAGCTACAAGAAAGTTGTGGTGTAGTTGGCCTATGGTTGGGTGGAGAGTGGAAGTCCCTCCTTCAGTTGCTAATCATCTTAACATATCCCAATAAATCTATTACAGTTATATATTTGAGTTATGAAATGTGATGTTTCATGAATTTCATATTTCTAGTATAAGCTCTTCTACACCCTTAATGTTATTGGATGCTTAAATGGTGATGTTCGTTATTATGCACACGGTTGGCATGAAATCTCTGATGTTTATGGAAGTGATGAATGACCGAACTGTAGTCCAATATTATGTTTACGGTTAATGCCTTAATTGTTTGTTTATGCTCATTCACTTTACTGTTATGAATGAGGAATGTAATAGGTTAGTTGCTCAGAGAGTTTATGTTGTTTAATAGAGGGAGTTTGCAATTCCTCTCGTATTGAGATCAGAACTTGTAGGCATGTACTTAGTTGATTGATTATCCTATGCATCTGTATATGATTAATCGACTTGCAAAATATCTGCAGAGTTGTAGTAACTTGGTATGTTCTCCTTGAAAAGCTATGAGAATTGTGTAATAAATTAGTGTTTGAGCTCTTGCCCCCATTGGTTTCAGGACCGGTGCATTTCAGTGTTATAAACCCTTGCACCCCTATTTTGTTTGTACTTAGAATTTGAACTTTTAGTGCCACAAGCCCTTGTACTATAGACCACTAAATGTTGGAATTCTCACCCTTGCACCATAACACGCAGATAAATAGATAGTTGGGGCAGTTTCCCCTTTGTTGATATTATTAACCAAAATTAAGGTCTTGGGGACCTTGGTATCGCGTGCCTCCTTAACTAGAGGTTGAGATACAAGGCTTCAAGCTCATAGGCCATGACGCCAAGGAGTTGGGTGTGGGGCAGCCACCCTTATTTGTTTTGTGAACACCCCCAATGTGATGTTGTGATTATTCATTGACACTGATAGGGCAACATGAATCAATACACAAGTGTATGGGCAAGAGCCTAGCACTGAGGGTCCACTGGTGGAACCTTATCCCAATGGAACCATGACAAGAAGTCCCATGATGGGCATGGGTCATTTCCCCATAGGCCCTAGTATGACTCAATGGATGTGTGAAAAGAGGGATGTGGCAGGTTTGATGGTGGAACCTAGCTAGTGGAATGTTTCCATTGAGCTACTAGACCACTGGACCCTTGGGGAAATATGCAAGTAAGCTAGGTGGAGAGGCTAACACTAGTGGATTGATAGAAAAATTAGCGAAGAGAAGTGACACAAACCTCGTACACCCCATACTACTCTTGGGCCTTCGAGGCATCAGGGTGTTAGTTGAGTGAAGAACTTGAGTAGTGGTTGAATGGGGAAGTTGACCTGACGTGATGTCAACAGGTGGACCCCATTGACGCTTGGCCCTTTAGGTTTTTGAAAGAGAGTGGTAGAGAACGAGTTGGTATGAAATTATCTGAGGATGGATCCATAGAGTTCATGGGCCTTCGGGCATTTCAACATAGTGAAGTAGAGGAGAGATAGAGAAATCCCAGTCTGACATGATGTGGACTCATGGTTCCCACGCGGGGCATTGGCCATTGGTCCTCGACCTTCCCACAAGGTGAGAAAATTATTCAATGCGTGGAGAGACCAATTTGCCATGGCATGGAGTGCTCTACAGACCTCATCTGATGATGGCATGGCAATGCCACGTGGGTCGGGCTAGGGCCATGTGGAATCCATGTGGAGCTCCAGTGATGGCACAAACTCTTTTAATGAGTCAAACTCTAATGAACATACTTTTGCTTTGGGACTTGAATTGAGATAAAAAATTATATTGTTGAAAAATGCTTGACAAGGTGAACACAATGGTGGTATCAATTTTAAGTTCTGAAGACTTTGAAAAATGAGTTTGTCATAACCCCATATTCATAACAGACCTTGGAGATGAGGCCAAACAGGTAACCCTTCCACATCCTAGGATGGACAAGAGGGTGGGAGGTGGTTACAGTGGCGCTTGTAGGCAACAAAGGGATTGAAGGACAAAGAAGAAGGTCAACATGGTGGGATTCGTAGCCATAATAATAACTAAATTTTACCACTAATGGTTTGCAAGCTCGATGAAGGAGGACATTGAGAAAATTGAAAATTGGGTCCAAAAGAAAAAGTAGCAATCCACGGTAAAGGAGGTTGCACTTAAACTCAAGAGTGGATTCCATATATAAAAGTATCAAAGATAGGGAGACAAAATACATGAATGTGATAGATTTATATAAGATCAACACAATTTTAAATATGAGGTTGTGGAGGAAAAGGGAATGTAATAACATGCTATTTTACAAAAATTGAACAAAATGGACAAAAAGTATGAAATGGTCGTGTGAGTAAGTGTGTGCGTAGGATTAATAGAGTCAACTATTTTTGGAAATGAAAATGTAGAAATACATTTCTATAAAGAAAATATATAAGAAAATAAGATGCTTAGATCAAAACTCTTATTGATGTAGATCAAGTCCAATATGCAATTGGTGAAGATATGCCATGCTATGAATTAAACTTGACTGTTGAACAACGACTATAGGCGTGTAAATAGGTGCAACATTTACTTGCACTATGATAATCAGAATGACATTTTGTTTCTCCTTCTTTTGGACATTATTCCACTCAATAGAAGGGGGTGAGTGTGGTGGAGACCTCTATGAAATTACTTGTCAATATGTGTCACAACCAAATTCACCCTTGGATGTAAGCAATATCCATTTCTTGGACATAAGCATTTGATTCACATGGCCACCTCAGTGCACTTGTAAGGCTATTTCTCTAGATAATACACATAGTAGAGTTGGGTTCTTTACATGACCAAAGTATAATATCTATCTTGCCAAAAAAGGGCAAGCATCACCTTATTTAATGCATCAAGCTCAAGTCAAACATTTTCTTTTATTGAAATTTCCGTCAGAGTGAAAGTCCAACCTCTAGGTTTGGTGGTTTCCCCTTCCTTCCTTGTAAAATATTGGCTTTGGTATATACACCATTCAAACTATTAATTCCTTCATTACACACTCTGCATTCAAACTTGCATTTTTATATCTAGTTCCTAGATATAGTAAGAATTATTTCACTACATGACAAACTTATTTCAAAGGCCTAGATTCAAGTCAAGCTCTACCTAAATGGGAGCATAAAAAATGATACCCTTTTCAACTTGTTTAAAGTCAACCTTCAAAAATTTCCCTAGAGCATTTCCAATTACTTTTAAATTTAGCAAAACCAAGATAAAATAAGAATATGCAATGTTCACACTCAGATAGGGATGGTAGTAATAGAGATGGTAGCTAGATTAATATTTTAATACCATGGTTTAACAAAGGGGTTAGCACAACCCATAAACCATAATGCCTCTTCCAAACCCTTATTTCAATTATAAGAATTATTTTGAATACCATAGTTTAAATGAAGGGGCTAGAACAATCCATAAATCATGATCTTCTTCAAAATCCTTATTGCAGTCATCAATTTTATTACAAAACATAATAAAGAAACCCTTGGAACAAAAAAAAAAATATGTGTTTTTTGTGGATTTAATCCACTCATAAAACAAAAGACATTGACAACCAATATTATTGAATCTACAAACCAAGCCACAATGTTGATAACCTTAGCAACCTTGCTAATCTATAATGCCCCCAACTTTAACAATGGATATTCATATAACCTCTCCACAATGAATCTCCTAAGGAGGAATAAAAGGGAAAGATGAATTATTTTGAATATATTCTTTATAGGAATGTGGCGTTGAAGAGGAGGGTATTCTTTATCTAAAAAACCCCACAATGAAGATGTGAAATTGAATCCCCAATAGACTTCTTTTGAATGCATACCCTCCTAGATTGAAATGATCATCGAATTGTTAACCAACAAAAAACAATTATTAGTAATTAATGATAATCTCATACTTAAATTGCAATATTCATATTAAAATTGCAATATAATCCAAAAAATTCACCAACTAAGAAAACATCCTCATAATGAACAACCTCACAAAAATATGAAAATTGATTACCATGTCAAAAATATTTTGATGGTTTTCAATTAATATTTGACAAACAAATTAACAACCCTCTAAACTATTTAGATTACATATTTCCCTAGTCCAACATAAATTATAAATAATTTATAAAAACATTTTAAGAGAAAGAAATAACCTACCTCAAAAGTATCAGACAAACCAATAACCCTTTCTAAAGCATCACCAAAACTATGACCAATTAATAACTAAAATAATTATTTTCCAATTAATAACTAAAATAATTATAAATAACACAACTAATGATTACACTTATAATCCCCATTAACCTCCAAAATAAAATAAACATCACAAGCTTTCTCACACAACATTAATACACCACCACCAAAAATAGACATCACCATGTCACTGTCACATATTAATACCCTCTTCAATATTCAAATCTTTCCATACTAATACCGTTAACTAGGTACTACTATAATTGTACCAAACAAATTTGTGATATTTACACCCACTCGTATGCCTATAGATAGACATAATAATACCCATGCTGTCAACTTTTACTCCATAGGAAGATTATCTCACTTTCAATCTTTCTAAAAGAATCTTTCAACAGACTATATCTCAAAAAGAGCCTCTACTTTATCATAAAGAGCCTCTACTTTATCCTCTTACTTTAAAGTACTCAAATTCCCACAAGAATTCCTTTCTTCGAAAAGGAGAGCTATGCAGGTACAATATGGAAGGCCTTAAACATCCATAATATAAATTATTTATATATTTTGTTAATTGGAAGTTATTAGGTATAATTATGTTTATTTTATTGTAATATTAATTTTATATTATAATAGGTATATTATTTATTATCTATTATTTATATAATTTTAATATTTTTTAATTAAAATTAATTTATAAGCCATTACAGGCCAATGGAACAACCCCACTAACAAAAATTGATGAGATGGGATTGGGTAATGTGGGCACGAGATCATGTCCATCCCCATTCCCCGTGGGGATCTAGGACAAGTCACGACCTCTGAGGAACACACACAGCAAGGGGCCAGTGGATGAGACAGGAAGGAAAAAGAAAAAGGAAAAAAAGAAGAAAAAAGGTATCTAATGGGGGAAGGGAGAGCAACGAAAAAACATTATTGAAGGAAAAACACACAGTGAGGGGGTTCAATGATACTCTCCCTGTTTTCCTTTCGTTGGGTATTGATGATCTCTCCCTGGAACCTAGAGAGACCATTTGTTATTAATAGAGGGGCACATGGAACTATGGAGCATGATAGTATAATGCAAACCATTTTGGAGTTGATTATTGAACCCTATGCTTAAATTGAACTATTGTGTATTTGGATTATATTCCTTGTAAACTTGTTTCGGGCCATTAGATTGTTAGTTTAACCTTGTTTGGTTAGTGGGAGGCTCAATGAATGACCAAATCACTATGGTTCTTGTTGTAGAGTTGATAAACCATCTGGACAGGGCAATATGAGTCACCGTGGTGTTTACTAAAGAGTTGATAAGCCACCTAGACAGTGGAATACATACCCTTGTGGTGCATGCTATGAAAAGATATTGATAAACCACTTGGACAGTGAATTTAATATCCTAGAAAAGCAATACTTCATCTGGACCTTGGGTGAAGTCCTGTGATTGAGCTCAAAGGAGTGGGCGGGCCACTATGGTGCTTATTACCATATACTAGTTGATAAACCACCTGAATAGTGGATTCTATCTCCTAAGTGTATGACCAAGTCATTGGTGTAATTTCCCTAAGCAAGCATCCCCTTAGACTTTGGATCTGACTTGGGGGTGGTTAGCTACAAGAAAGTTGTGGTGTAGTTGGCCTATGGTTGGGTGGAGAGTGGAAGTCCCTCCTTCAGTTGCTAATCATCTTAACATATCCCAATAAATCTATTACAGTTATATATTTGAGTTATGAAATGTGATGTTTCATGAATTTCATATTTCTAGTATAAGCTCTTCTACACCCTTAATGTTATTGGATGCTTAAATGGTGATGTTCGTTATTATGCACATGGTTGGCATGAAATCTCTGATGTTTATGGAAGTGATGAATGACCGAACTGTAGTCCAATATTATGTTTACGGTTAATGCCTTAATTGTTTGTTTATGCTCATTCACTTTACTGTTATGAATGAGGAATGTAATAGGTTAGTTGCTCAGAGAGTTTATGTTGTTTAATAGAGGGAGTTTGCAATTCCTCTCGTATTGAGATCAGAACTTGTAGGCATGTACTTAGTTGATTGATTATCCTATGCATCTGTATATGATTAATCGACTTGCAAAATATCTGCAGAGTTGTAGTAACTTGGTATGTTCTCCTTGAAAAGCTATGAGAATTGTGTAATAAATTAGTGTTTGAGCTCTTGCCCCCATTGGTTTCAGGACCGGTGCATTTCAGTGTTATAAACCCTTGCACCCCTATTTTGTTTGTACTTAGAATTTGAACTTTTAGTGCCACAAGCCCTTGTACTATAGACCACTAAATGTTGGAATTCTCACCCTTGCACCATAACACGCAGATAAATAGATAGTTGGGGCAGTTTCCCCTTTGTTGATATTATTAACCAAAATTAAGGTCTTGGGGACCTTGGTATCGCGTGCCTCCTTAACTAGAGGTTGAGATACAAGGCTTCAAGCTCATAGGCCATGACGCCAAGGAGTTGGGTGTGGGGCAGCCACCCTTATTTGTTTTGTGAACACCCCCAATGTGATGTTGTGATTATTCATTGACACTGATAGGGCAACATGAATCAATACACAAGTGTATGGGCAAGAGCCTAGCACTGAGGGTCCACTGGTGGAACCTTATCCCAATGGAACCATGACAAGAAGTCCCATGATGGGCATGGGTCATTGCCCCATAGGCCCTAGTATGACTCAATGGATGTGTGAAAAGAGGGATGTGGCAGGTTTGATGGTGGAACCTAGCTAGTGGAACGTTTCCATTGAGCTACTAGACCACTGGACCCTTGGGGAAATATGCAAGTAAGCTAGGTGGAGAGGCTGACACTAGTGGATTGATAGAAAAATTAGCGAAGAGAAGTGACACAAACCTCGTACACCCCATAGTACTCTTGGGCCTTCGAGGCATCAGGGTGTTAGTTGAGTGAAGAACTTGAGTAGTGGTTGAATGGGGAAGTTGACCCGACGTGATGTCAACAGGTGGACCCCATTGACGCTTGGCCCTTTAGGTTTTTGAAAGAGAGTGGTAGAGAACGAGTTGGTATGAAATTATCTGAGGATGGATCCATAGAGTTCATGGGCCTTCGGGCATTTCAACATAGTGAAGTAGAGGAGAGATAGAGAAATCCCAGTCTGACATGATGTGGACTCATGGTTCCCACGCGGGGCATTGGCCATTGGTCCTCGACCTTCCCACAAGGTGAGAAAATTATTCAATGCGTGGAGAGACCAATTTGCCATGGCATGGAGTGCTCTACAGACCTCATCTGATGATGGCATGGCAATGCCACGTGGGTTGGGCTAGGGCCATGTGGAATCCATGTGGAGCTCCAATGATGGCACAGACTCTTTTAATGAGTCAAACTCTAATGAACATACTTTTGCTTTGGGACTTGAATTGAGATAAAAAATTATATTGTTGAAAAATGCTTGACAAGGTGAACACAATGGTGGTATCAATTTTAAGTTCTGAAGACTTTGAAAAATGAGTTTGTCATAACCCCATATTCATAACAGACCTTGGAGATGAGGCCAAACAGGTAACCCTTCCACATCCTAGGATGGACAAGAGGGTGGGAGGTGGTTACAGTGGCGCTTGTAGGCAACAAAGGGATTGAAGGACAAAGAAGAAGGTCAACATGGTGGGATTCGTAGCCATAATAATAACTAAATTTTACCACTAATGGTTTGCAAGCTCGATGAAGGAGGACATTGAGAAAATTGAAAATTGGGTCCAAAAGAAAAAGTAGCAATCCACGGTAAAGGAGGTTGCACTTAAACTCAAGAGTGGATTCCATATATAAAAGTATCAAAGATAGGGAGACAAAATACATGAATGTGATAGATTTATATCAGATCAACACAATTTTAAATATGAGGTTGTGGAGGAAAAGGGAATGTAATAACATGCTATTTTACAAAAATTGAACAAAATGGACAAAAAGTATGAAATGGTCGTGTGAGTAAGTGTGTGCGTAGGATTAATAGAGTCAACTATTTTTGGAAATGAAAATGTAGAAATACATTTCTATAAAGAAAATATATAAGAAAATAAGATGCTTAGATCAAAACTCTTATTGATGTAGATCAAGTCCAATATGCAATTGGTGAAGATATGCCATGCTATGAATTAAACTTGACTGTTGAACAACGACTATAGGCGTGTAAATAGGTGCAACATTTACTTGCACTATGATAATCAGAATGACATTTTGTTTCTCCTTCTTTTGGACATTATTCCACTCAATAGAAGGGGGTGAGTGTGGTGGAGACCTCTATGAAATTACTTGTCAATATGTGTCACAACCAAATTCACCCTTGGATGTAAGCAATATCCATTTCTTGGACATAAGCATTTGATTCACATGGCCACCTCAGTGCACTTGTAAGGCTATTTCTCTAGATAATACACATAGTAGAGTTGGGTTCTTTACATGACCAAAGTATAATATCTATCTTGCCAAAAAAGGGCAAGCATCACCTTATTTAATGCATCAAGCTCAAGTCAAACATTTTCTTTTATTGAAATTTCCGTCAGAGTGAAAGTCCAACCTCTAGGTTTGGTGGTTTCCCCTTCCTTCCTTGTAAAATATTGGCTTTGGTATATACACCATTCAAACTATTAATTCCTTCATTACACACTCTGCATTCAAACTTGCATTTTTGTATCCAGTTCCTAGATATAGTAAGAATTATTTCACTACATGACAAACTTATTTCAAAGGCCTAGATTCAAGTCAAGCTCTACCTAAATGGGAGCATAAAAAATGATACCCTTTTCAACTTGTTTAAAGTCAACCTTCAAAAATTTCCCTAGAGCATTTCCAATTACTTTTAAATTTAGCAAAACCAAGATAAAATAAGAATATGCAATGTTCACACTCAGATAGGGATGGTAGTAATAGAGATGGTAGCTAGATTAATATTTTAATACCATGGTTTAACAAAGGGGTTAGCACAACCCATAAACCATAATGCCTCTTCCAAACCCTTATTTCAATTATAAGAATTATTTTGAATACCATAGTTTAAATGAAGGGGCTAGAACAATCCATAAATCATGATCTTCTTCAAAATCCTTATTGCAGTCATCAATTTTATTACAAAACATAATAAAGAAACCCTTGGAACAAAAAAAAAAATATGTGTTTTTTGTGGATTTAATCCACTCATAAAACAAAAGACATTGACAACCAATATTATTGAATCTACAAACCAAGCCACAATGTTGATAACCTTAGCAACCTTGCTAATCTATAATGCCCCCAACTTTAACAATGGATATTCATATGACCTCTCCACAATGAATCTCCTAAGGAGGAATAAAAGGGAAAGATGAATTATTTTGAATATATTCTTTATAGGAATGTGGCGTTGAAGAGGAGGGTTTTCTTTATCTAAAAAACCCCACAATGAAGATGTGAAATTGAATCCCCAATAGACTTCTTTTGAATGCATACCCTCCTAGATTGAAATGATCATCGAATTGTTAACCAACAAAAAACAATTATTAGTAATTAATGATAATCTCATACTTAAATTGCAATATTCATATTAAAATTGCAATATAATCCAAAAAATTCACCAACAAAGAAAACATCCTCATAATGAACAACCTCACAAAAATATGAAAATTGATTACCATGTCAAAAATATTTTGATGGTTTTCAATTAATATTTGACAAACAAATTAACAACCCTCTAAACTATTTAGACTACATATTTCCCTAGTCCAACATAAATTATAAATAATTTATAAAAACATTTTAAGAGAAAGAAATAACCTACCTCAAAAGTATCAGACAAACCAATAACCCTTTCTAAAGCATCACCAAAACTATGCCCAATTAATAACTAAAATAATTATTGTCCAATTAATAACTAAAATAATTATAAATAACACAACTAATGATTACATTAAACTTATAATCCCCATTAACATCCAAAATAAAATAAACATCACAAGCTTTCTCACACAACATTAATACACCAGCACCAAAAATAGACATCACCATGTCACTGTCACATATTAATACCCTCTTCAATATTCAAATCTTTCCATACTAATACCGTTAACTAGGTACTACTATAATTGTACCAAACAAATTTGTGATATTTACACCCACTCGTATGCCTATAGATAGACAGAATAATACCCATGCTGTCAACTTTTACTCCATAGGAAGATTATCTCACTTTCAATCTTTCTAAAAGAATCTTTCAAGAGACTATATCTCAAAAAGAGTATATCATAAAGAGCCTCTACTTTATCCTCTTACTTTAAAGTATTCAAATTCCCACAAGAATTCCTTTCTTCGAAAAGGAGAGCTATGCAGGTACAATATGGAAGGCCTTAAACATCCATAATATAAATTATTTATATATTTTGTTAATTGGAAGTTATTAGGTATAATTATGTTTATTTTATTGTAATATTAATTTTATATTATAATAGGTATATTATTTATTATCTAAATTTATATATATTTTATATATTTTATATAAATGTTTATATATATATATTATATATATATTATATATATATATATATATATATATATTAATTTGTATATAATAATATTAATTTTAATTTATAATATTGTTTTTGTTTTTGTAATTATTTAATATAATATTTAAATTAAATATTAAATTTTTGAGAGATATAAATTTATATTAACAATTTTTAAATATTGTTAGAGAAATTTCGGCGAAATCACATACAAAATCATTTGTCGACACATTTCTTCCCTAATATTTAACAAGCTAAACTGGATCGGTTCTTCAACTTGTCCTGACGATGAACCACACTGGTTGGTTCGAAACGGGTCGACAAATGATTTTGTATGTGATTTCGCCGAAATTTCTCTAACAATATTATGGATCACAGAAGTCTAAATTCCTTAATAATTTTTAAATATATTTGAGTATGTTTAATGGTTAAGAGCATGTGTTTCCTCATAAATATTTATATATTCAAATTTATAAGGGGATAGAGTATGTACATTTTTGCATACTTTAGTAGTCAAATTGTTTCACGAAGGAGAGTCCTTTATCCCACAAACAAGGGAATCTCTTACACCAATTCAATTCCTCTAATTTATATGTGACCTTAAAAATGAATGATTATTATTAATAAACTTACGAACAATTAGTTCATGAAGAGTAAACATGTTATAAAGTATGATTTGAATTTAGGAGGGTAAGGAAACAACTTTTCCTCGCAACCATTTTCATTACATCAAGTGGACTAGAATATATACACTTATATAAATTGAGTAGTAAAATATCTCAAGGAAGAGGTCCCTCATTCCACATAGAACTAGAATACATATATATATGTAAATAAAGTAGTGAAATTGCTTAAGGAAGATTTTACTTATTGCACAAACAAGAAAGTCTAATACATCAATTTGGTGTCTTACTAGATTATGATTTTAAAAACAACTAAAAAAACAATAGTCTAATTTTAAGGTCACAACCGACACCTAATAGGTGTATAAGACCTTCTTGTTTGTGGGACAAGGGATCCCCTTTGTGTCACGATTTGAAAAACGTGTAAATATTGTACCCCACTTTCGATTTGATGATGTGACCTCTTAAAACAAAACACATTTTTTTTCAAAGGAATGATTAGCTTTATATTATCAAACTGGAACACAAGCCAGAACCCTTTACATTCATAAATCGTTCATCAATTGTTGGAAACCAAAATTGATCAAAATGGATTATGCAAATACTTTGCCTATATCTTATTATGCCTCTAACCAAGTTGATCTTATATAGTCTTCAGAATAGGCCATTGTATTACACTATGTTACAAAACATATTGTAACAACCTTGGTTAAAAAATCCATGTAAAATTAATAAAGGTAAAATAAGACCTTGGTCATGGGACACATACTCCAAGCTAAATGTTAGACAAAAACATAGTGATAGGGATCACTTGTGATTAATTAATGGCTAAGGAAATTGGTAAAGGCAATTGTTAAGGCTTTGGAAAGGCAAAGTGACATTTATTGGCATTTTATTTATGAAAATAATGGAAATTAGGAGAAAATGGAGGTGAAATGTCACAAGTTGCATGTGAGGAGGAAAATGAAGAAAATAGAGGTCTCGTTAATAAAAAGACTTCTGAGGATCAATTCAGTTTTAGAGCTCTCATTCTCTCTCTCTCTCTCATACTCTTGGATATTTAGAGTTTTCTTGGAGCACTCTTGGAGGAGTGTAGCATATTTAGAGTTTTGTAGCAAGAAGGCATCTATGTTTTCCTTACTGGTTTTGGCATGCATGGCATATGCATGTTGTTTCTTGGTTATGATTTGTCATTGACATGGATAATTTCCTGGATTGATAATGGATTTGCCTAGCCTTTCCATTTCCTAGATAGCCATGGTGTTGTGGGTTTTACTTTTGTTTTCTGGTTTTTTCTTGTGCCTTTGGTTGTGGGTTGAGTTACTAGTTCCTGGACGCTTTGGTTGGACAAATGCTCTAGAAGTAGTGTAACAGCTTGGGTTGAGTTACTAGTCCTGGAAACCTTGGTTGGAAAAATGCTCTGGAATCCCTTGGTGGGTTGAGTTACTAGTCCTGGAAGCCCTAGTTGGACAAACGCTCTGGAAGCCGGACAACAACTATTGGTTTAGTTACTAGTCCTGTAAACCCTAGTTGGAACAAACACTGGAGCCCTGGACAACTTGGATAGAGACCAATCTGGTGATGGTTAGTGGTCTCTGACCGTGACATGGAATCACTAGTTGAGGGCTGAGGTGGTTTGGCCTCTGGAAGCCCTAGATGGTTTTTATTGAATTGTTTTATGAGATCCCACATTAATGCTTGGAATATGGCACAAGGGTGACTGATTAAAAGAAATATATGGTTCAGCCTAGTCTACGTCCAGCGGTTCGTGGAAGTCCCATACCTGGTTGGCATATGCAATCATCAATGAGAACTCTCTTTCTCCTTGGTATTTTATGGGTAAATATACTTGTTTATATGTGGCTTATATGGTTGTTATATCCCTGATATTTATGTTGGTTATATGTTGGTTATGAATGAGTTTTATGGCAGTGAGAATGTATGACTCTCAATGATCCAAATCAACTTCAAGGATGCATTGAGAATTGCATATAAAAGAGGATATTAACCAAGTAACTTAAACCACATGAAAAAGAAGCGGAAATCATATAGCAACCATGAGATCAAAGACACAATGATTTAATTACAAAGTTCACCAAATGTGGGCTACGTCTCCAGGTTCTACTCAAAAGTGGGGAGGCCTTCTTTCATTAAGTGTCATAAAAGAAATTAGTTACAAGCAACTTTTACAAAAATGACCCTTATAACTCCAATCCAGATGATGACCTGAAGATGAATACCTCAGTTGGAGAAGTATTGCATGATTGGATTCTTGGCGAAAACATGCAAAATCGACTATAAAATTGTCCAATTATGACACTGGCACCTCTCGCCCTCTAAGGGAATATTTTTAACATCACTAAGATTCCCTTGCTCAAGGTTCCACACCTCTGGACCGTTCCTGGTTTCGTGCCCTCCACCGGTCTGCTTGAGAAATTGAAACGAGTTTGTATATAATTGGGCAAGTGGACTTGACAAGGAACGGGTCATTGGCCCAATAGTAAGGTTGGCGGATTTGGTGGGGCGGGGGGCGGATAGGGTTCAAGCCTCGCCCACCCCAAATATGGCGCATTTGTTTTGTAAAGCAACTTTTTAACGTTGACGGTTATCCTTTGGGCGGTCATATATAGCAACAATTGCAGTGTTATATTGTTTTGGGGCCGCACGTTGGGGGCTGGCCCAAGTGGGTCGGGTGGGTTCAACCCCTGTTGGCTCCCCATCCATGTGACACCATGATATATGTTAGTTGGCACAAGGCCATTGGTGGGGTCCGGTATATATATATATATATATATATATAATATATATTATATATATATATCTATATATTATATATATATATATAATATATAAGAGAGAGAGAGAGAGAGAGAGAGAAGGGAGAGAGAGAGAGAGAGAGAGAGAGTTTTAACATATATAATAAATGACTGTTTGGCAGGGATGACAGCCTGCCACCCCTAATTTGTATTTATTTTTATTTATATAAATAGTTCAAATTTTCCCACCAAAAAATAAGGGTCATTGGACAAATTAAGTAGGCAACAAGTTTTCCCGTTTCAGTTGATCCAAATGGATCCTAGAACACTCTCTAAGTTTTCATGAACTCTTTAAAAATTATGCCAAAGATTAAAAGTCTTATAAAGATCAAGCTATCGGAGGGAATCCTCAGACAGTTGCAATGACGATCAGCGCGGATCAATAAGGGCCGTCGATCTAGTGCACAGAGTGGTGGACCATGGTAACGCACGCTGATCCCAACCAGCAAATGCAAGGATCATTTTAAGCAACGGAGGTAGTTTTCGATGTGCAATTAGCGAAGAGAAGCAGGGAAAACCTCTCAGTGAAGAGAAGCCCTGAGCACCCGGACTTGAAATAATTATAAAATGCGAAAAATATTGTTTCGATTTCGTCGGAGCGGGATTCCACAAAACCGGTAGAATATCGGAGGGGCTTCGAGCGGTAAGCAGTTTAGATCGAGTTATGCTTGATGCCACACAGTGATCGCCATGCGTCCCGAGGTAGAGAGAGAGAACCACTCACATCGGACGGGTAAACATCATGTTACTTAGTTGCCTGATATGAACGATGATCGTCGGATCTGGGGCTCCCAGATAAACGACGGAGACGCGTTCTGATGGATGACCAGATTTGACAAGGTTATGAAGCGAGGTCACATAGGATTTGAAGTCTGATATGGACGATGCGTTGGCAGAAGGTCATGTTTTGCGGACATTCTTGGAGTTAACGGAAAAAACGATCATTTCAAATATGTCAAAGAGAACTGACACTCATTTGTTATGAACTAGGTGGCCACCTCCCTGTGAGGCATTATACAGTGACTGGTTATGCAGGACAAAGGGATTCAAACGGATAGAGGCAGGGGAACCGGAAAGCCGGGAAGATGAAACGAACAATCAGGAAGCAGATTGGCTTAAAAGCCACAAACTGACAGAGAAAGAAGCAAGCAGTAAGCGAAGAGCAGTAGGCAGTAAGCCGAAAGTAAAGAGAAGAAGCCGAGCTGACCTACAGAAGCAAAGGCAGCATCGAGCCCAAGTTAAGACAGAGATAGAGAGAGTCAGAGAGTCTATGCACTCCAGAAGGCTTGAGAGGTTCAAGTGCACTCCTATGTAATGCCTGTCATGTATGAGTCTCAGATTGGGCCCATACTACTATGACCAATAGAGGTCAAGAGTTCAGTGAGGAGAGTTTGTGTACTCCAGAGACTTGGGGAATCCAAGTACAACCTTACTGATTTGTATTTGCTGAGTGAGACTCAAATTGAGCTCACTGTTGTAAAAACTCTGCTTTGAAAACATAATAGAGAGGCCACCACTGAAGGCTGGGCCGGGAGACGTAGCCCAGGAGTATTGGGTGAACTCCTTATTAAACTTGTTGTGTTTATATGTTTGCCTATTATGTTTTCTTTAACTGCTTCATTGCCTGTGTATTTCACAATCTTATCGATTTGTTGCATAAAATAACATTGGCACATCCATGCACATGAGTCTGTAATACCTTATTAATTGTCTTAGATCAATTCCAGATCACTGGTGGTTGAATTTTGTGCATCAAGATACTGCCAAATTGTTGCCTCGTTAAGACTGCCACTTGGCCAAGTTAGACCATAACTTTGACCAGCTATAACTTGAGCACACGAACTCAGATTTGAGTGTCATTCACACCGATGGAATCAGGGAGACGAGCACTACGATCTGCTCCTAGTTTTACTTCCATCTGATGATTTTTAATTTTGAGCTATTTTCAAGGCCACTTCTATTTTTGGATCCTCCCAAATCATTCCTACCCACTGAGGAGCTTTTAGTCCTCCAAAGCATGACCACATCCTGTACACTTCTTGCATCCTCATTAAACCACACTTTCAACATCTACATTGCATGCAAATCTGGTACATTCGTTGCAATCACATACAAAACCACACATGACTTAAACAACCCCATACTTGCCAAGAGTTTATAACACACACTCTTTGGTCAAGTTTTACATAATAGAAACCAATGCCCTAACTACCAACAAAAGGCCAAAAACATCATTGTTGCTTTAATAAGTGATGGAAAACACATCATCACTTTTACAATTATTCGTAACATATGATTTACAAATTGTTGCCATGACAAGCAACTATACCTAGTAAAAGCATCTCTTACTCAACAAAGTGAATGGGTCATCTCTATGTGGTGGATTCGCTTGTTGAATGTCTTCACCAATTAGTTATTCATAGTTGCTTTCTTGGCTTGGAGTGTCTAACATGCAGATTTTTGGTGTCCATGCTCGTTGTAGTAACTACACTGATACTTTCTCCCCCAAACTTTCTGGATCGTCTTGGAACACTTTCTCCTAGTGCGCCTCTGATAAGTGTCTGTGGAATCATCACTATCACTGGAATGTGATGAGGTGCTTTAACCATCTGTTGTTGGTTGATCATTGGCAATCTTGGAGCATTCCAAAACTTCCTTTATGACATATCCAAGTCCTGCATAACGAGGCAATTCCTCCACTTTGATGGGATTCACAATGTCTTGGCCATTAATGTCGAGGCATTTTTCTTGATACCCCATTTTCTTCAACAATTTTGATCCGATTCTTGTAGTATGTTTCTCAAAAGCAACGAAATCATCATCATAAAAAGTACATGAAATTAAAGAATCGTTTTTTACCTCAGGATTGTTATGTTGCAACTTTTCCAAGGCCTCCTCCTTGGCTTGTAACTGATGTTGCAACCTTTGTTTCTCCTTCTCTGCTTCTTGTAGGAGTCTCCTTAGTTCAACATTCTCCGCCTGAATACTTTGGTTTATTTCTTCGAGTTCTTGGAACCATGCTGCATATGGTGCCCTCTTTATTTTGGCACAACATCTGTTGAAATCTTTATCTCATGACCCAAATTAGAACCAAAGTCAATGGGTCCATCTTTTGTAATCCTGAGAGCGATAATCTTCATTTCGTCACCTGAGTCTGATCCCAGGTCAATTAGTCCAACGCCTGCAAATATTGTAGTTATGATCCTCTCATCATCATTTCATTCAGATTCTTGGTCTTGTTGCATAGTTGTAACTGTCTTTTGCGTCTCTTTTTTGTTGTTCCTCTTAGGCCTCAATTCTGGATGCAGTTTCTAGAAATTCTACTCATCATGCCCTTCTTTCTCACAATGAGTGCAAGAGGGCCTTGCTTCTCTTCTCTTAGTTGTTGCTGCCCTCTTTGGGCAGTCATCTTGCTTATGTTTCTCCCTACTTTCAAGATGTACAACCTTCACACTAGCTTCATTAAGAGACTTAGGTTCAAATAATAACAATGAATGACGCTAATAACTATGAAAATATCCAATATATTTCATCAACGTCTCATAAGTGTCTAGTGGAACATTTAATGTGAATGCTTTTTTCTAAACTCCTCTATAAAATTTTGAACAATTTGACCCTTTCTTTGTTTCAAATGTTGTCGTTCCATTATGACTTCATGTCTATAACCCAATAGGTAAAATTGTCTTCTTAAAGAAAAAATGAACTCTAACCAAGATGAAATAAGTTTTCTAACTACTCTTACCACCTTGTTGCAGCTTGACTTCCCACCAGATGAGAGCTTTGCCACTCAATCGAAGGGATGTTAGCTGTGACTTGGCTTCATCCTCTTTGATTTGTTGTATGTGGTAATACACTTCAACCTGTATTGTCTAGTTATCTAACTTTTATGCATTAGATTCTCCACTAAATACATGTAAATCAAATTTGACATCCAACTTGAAAAAGGGCTCTTTAGATGCACTTTTCTGATTCCCATTAGAATGATGTGAAGAGGAAGACGACGAACTTTCATTGGAGGATGGAGAGGGAGAAGGCTTTTCTCCTCCACCTTCATGATTTACCAAGGCATGATCATATGGTTCCTTCTTCTCAGGCTTGATTGTCTTCTCATATTCTGCCAACAACTTGTCAATTTTTTCTACCACGATGAAGAAGATCTTGTGATAATTTCACTTTTCCTCCAATCGAGCTTCCTCATATGCCATGTTTCGTCTTTGTGGTGCACACCCTACTTCGGGGTCAAAGGTTTTAAGTTTTCCTTCACATCTTTGGAGCTTGTTACTGGTTAGCATTCACTCATGCAACTCGCATCAATAAGACCTACTCTGATTCCAAACTTGATCCAAATATTTTAACTTCAAGGATGCATTTAGAATTGCATATAAAAGAGCATATTAACCAAGTAACTTTAACCACATGAAAAAGAAGTGGAAATCATAAAGCAAGCATGGGATCAAAGACACAACAGTTTAATTATGGAGTTCACCCAATGTGGGCTACGGCTCCGGGCCTTGCTCAAAAGTGGGGATGCCTTTTTTCATTAAGTGGCATCAAAGAAATCAGTTACACGAAAATTTTACAAAAATGACCCTTATACCTCCAATCCAGATGATGGTCTGAAAATGGATACCTCAGCTGGAGAAAAGTACTGCATGGTTGGATTCCTAGCAAAAACATGCAAAATCAACTATAAACTTGTCCAATTTTGACATTGGCACCTCTGGCCGTCTAAGAGAATCTTTTTAAAATCTCCAAGATTCCCTTAGTCAGGGTTCCACACCTCTTGACCGCTCTTGGTTCCGCACCCTCCGCCGGTCTGGTTAAGCAATTGAAATGACTTCTTATATACTTGGGGGTAGGCATACTTGACAAGGAACGCGTCATTGGCCTAATGGTAAGGTTGGCGGATTCGGTAGGGGGGCGAACAGGGTTCAAACCCTGGCCCCCCAAATATGGCACATGTTTTTTGTAAAGCGGATTTTTAACGCCAGTAGTTATCTTTTGGGCGGTCATATATAGCAATAATTGCGGTGTTATATTGTTTTGGGGCCGCCCGTTGGGGGCTGACCCACATGGGTTGGGCGGGTTCAACCCCTGCCGACTCCCCATCCACGCGACCCCATTATATATGGTGGTAGGCATAAGGCCATTAGGTGGGGTCCGAGTCACACACACGCACACACACATATATTTTTAACATATATAATAAATGATTGTTGGCATGGGTGGCAGCCCGCCACCCCTAATTTGTATATATATGATATATATATATATTATTATATATATATATATATATATTTTATATATATATATATATATATATAAATAGTCAATTTTCCCATCGAAAATAAGGTTCCATAACCAATTTAAGTAGGTGACCAAATTCGCCCATTCGGTGGTCGGATTTCATGCCCTTGGACGCTGCCAAATTGTTGCCTCGTTAAGACTATCACTTGGCCAAGTTTGACCATAACTTTGACCAACTATAACTTGAACATATGAGCTCGGATTGGAATGTTGTTCACACCGTTGGAATCAGGGCGACAAGCACTACGATCTATTTTCAAGGCTACGTCTTTTTATGTATACTCCTAGATATCATGTTTTTGTTAATCACTGAATGTACAATAAATATGTGACTTAATAGAGGATAATACAGTTATTGTGATGAGGCATCAATGCTTCTTAGTGATTCTCAGATAAGTATGAGACCCCTATGCTCATATATGTTGTTTAAACCTGTAGAATGCATATTTGTGACATGTTTGATGAAATGCCTGTGATGGCTAGTAAGGGTCCAGTCAAGTCCTTATTCAAGTAATTAAATTTGTATCATTATTCCAATGTTATCTTTCATTTCTAGAAGTGTCATGGAGTTCTAGGCAATTACTTGAGCCTTGGGCCTAAAAAAGTGGCATAGAATTCAGAGTCGTAGGCAAAAAACTGGTTGGGAAAGTCCCTAGTTGCAGGCATACCCATGCTGTGGGAGAAAATGAAGGGTACCAACCACACTCATGCCCATGTCATGGGAGCCACTGGGGGATTAATGCAGTAAAAAGTTAGTTTCTCTCAAGGGGTAGTCACCTGGAAGGTTTGGATGGCTTCTAGGGGTTCTGCAGTAGGACTAGAAGGTATGTGTTGTTATATTCCGTTGGTTCCACTTCCTTAACTGACATATAGGGAGTTGAATCATATCATAATAACTCTTCGTCACATGTTTACCCTGGCTGGCCGATTACTTGAGTAGATGTGGGAGGAGGGTGTTATACATTTATAAAAAAAGGCTGAAATAAACTACATTCTTGGCGGTTCTCCATTTGCCATGGTATTGTCATCCACCGTCACTTCCTGCATTGGGTCCTCTACTGCCGCTAGTAACTCAGGATCACCTGCATTATCCTCAATAAGGGGTGAAGGGTTCTACAGGCTAAAGACCTCTTTTAGAACCCCCACCATCGTCGCTTCCACTATAAATTCAATTCCCTCCACCCTGGTCAAGAGGTTATAAACTTGCATAGCCACGTTTTCCACCATGAGCCTCAACCTCTCCACATCATCTTTCATCGACTCAATTTTATGCAACAACAACAAGAAGTGGGATCTCGCCTCCTCCATCAATTGCACCCCGATACGCTCCACTTTGGCTAGCTTCTCCTCCAACGACGCTGCATCCTGGACCTCTCCTAGCTGCTCTTCACTAACCTCATTAGGGGACGCGCTTCTCGCTCTCAAACGAATTTTAATGGAAACTTGATGCAACTCCTCAACAACTACTCTCCATTTATAGCGAGTCGACTTACCAAATTCATACTCTATCTTCATTGTATCACATTTAATGGCAAAGCTACTCATTCATTCTGCGGTGCTATTACACTGCAAACTTTCCATTCTCTAAGTTGATGCCTTGATAAATTTATTCCTCCTCCTATAGATTAAGGAATAGGTAAGTGAGATGGCATATTTCAATGCTAAGCCACGTGGGAGGTAGTTACAGATGTCCCTTGTGATGACAAATTCCGTCACCATTATTCCTCAAGGCAATCTACTTGTCTTCATTTCTACTCCTGAGAGTTGTTGCTTCACTATATTCATTATATTCATGATCATTCCATTCATTAATGCCCGCTCATGCCTTGGGTCCCTCCCTATTTCTCTCATTCTCCAATGTTTGATGGATCCCATCCCACATTGCTCCTCTCGTTTATCTATCACGGTAAACACAAATAAATTTCATCTCCTTGATTAATTAATAAATCACCTTGTTCATAACTAGCTCCAATATTTGCTTGCTCATCTGCAACTGTGTTGTATTCCCTTCTAATATGATAGAAGTAAATAGAGTCAAAGTTTTGAATTTGTTCACTTGTTCTTTGGTCTAGAGGAGGTAAGTATCAATCTCTTGATTCTTTGTTTTTTATGGAATTTTTGGATGTTTAACATCGAATCTCCCGAGACGATTATCTGATGAATACCTTTGTCAATGATTAGCTTCAGGCCCAACCACAAAGCCAGAGATTCAACCCAAACCCCATGTGTATTTGATCTTTATTTTTTTCGTCGGGGCAATAAATTGCCCCTCCCGGTCTTGCCTCCCTTACAAAACATGTGTTGTTAACCATGATTATCATTCACACTATTATCTAAATATACTCAATAGTCATTTATCAACCCCTTGCTTGAAGTAAGTGTGGGACTGAAAAATCAATTCGTTCAGAAGTAATTAAATATATAAAGGGGTGAAATATAAAGTTGTGACACCGCTATGAAGAGGAATTGAATAGACAATGAATATGTGGGCACTATCATATCTCTAACTTAGATTATATTTATGGTGAAGAAATGGTGGACATGAGAAAACTTTGTTTAGAGAGTTTTCGGCGTAATCACATAGATATTCTTTTGTCGACGCGTTTCGAACCAACAAGTGTGGTTCATCGTCAGGACAAGTTGAAGAACCAATCCAGCTTAGCTTGTTAAATAGTATGTTGAAGAACCAATCCAGCTTAGCTTGTTAAATAGTATGTTGAAGAACCAATCCAGCTTAGCTTGTTAAATAGTATGTGCAGAGACTCCAACGGCTATATTGCCAACGGCTAATTTTGACCTAATGACCCGAGTCAAACCAATAATAACCTTGTTATATTAAATTATTATTATTATTCTAAGAAATTAGTTAGATTAGGTAAATTGTATAATAAAAGAACTAAATAAATGTGTATAAATATCCAAAACCTAGCTAAAATACTATCATTGGTATATCATAATAATATTTTTATTTATCATTTGAAACTAAATTAATAAATTTTATATTTAATACAATAATTTATATTTATTAAATAAAATAAATTTCTTTAATAATTTATCATTCCAATAAATTAGGTAAATAAAAGTATTCAATTGTTAACCTAATTAAATTAATAAATGTATAACTATATCCAAAACCGAACTAATTCAAATTAAAATATTATCATTGGTACAAAGAATATTTATTTAGTAATATTTTTTATTTATCCTTTTAATCTAATGGTCATTTGAAATTAAATTAATACAAAATTTTCAATTAATTTAATAATTTTTATTTATTAAATAATCCAAATTTATTTAATCATTTATTATTTCACCAATATTATTAACAAATACTTAGTCAAATAAATAATATTAAAAATACCTATTATTCAAGGAAACTCGTTAAATTAGGTAATTTTTTTTTTAATTAAAGTATTTATTTGTTAGTGTACTTGCTTATAAATGCATATAAAAACGAACTAACTCAAACTGAATTAATATTATAGGTACATTATATATTTATTCAATAATAATTTTTTATTTAAATCTAATGGTCCATTTTAAACTTAAATTAATAAATTATATCTTCTATCAAGATGTAATTTTATAATTAGTTTAATAATCTATACTTATTAAGAAATCTATATTTAATTAATTAATAAAA
>APFE030056640.1:17914-54404 GCA_000404065.3 Pinus taeda | reverse complement strand
TTGTTTAACAAATATATGAAGCTGGGTAAAGATATTAATATAATGTTCTGGGCTAATAATCATTATTATAATTCTAAAGGAATAGTAGAAATTAAATATACATATATGAAATGAAAACCAAAAAACAAATTTAATAATTATAATAACTCTGTTTAATTGTAACCTAATAATAGTCTAAAACTATTATTAGGTCACAGAAGTCTAAATTCCTTAATGAGAAAACTTATTACACAAAATAGTCTAATATTGATTTTATATGTAAATAATAGGCAAATATAAAATAATTCAATCTTTGACTCTTTTTAAAGGTAGAAAAAACCTATTACAATTCAATTGTTTACTAGACTGGTTGCGTTCTTCTTTGGGAAATAAGGAAGATTATGTACTCTAGGGATCAATCCAATAGCCTTTGAAAATCAATGGGTTATAGGCAAGATAACTCAGATATGTTCGTAAGAGATTTCACAAGTTTGTCCAAGACCGGGCTGAGAATATCCTCCAACTTCAGGAATATGAGTAGGGAAGGTGATGGAAATATTGTTGCCTTGACCGAAAGAAGTATGATGAGGGTGGTTGGAGTTATTAGCCATAAAAATCTGGTTGCCCTCCTTCTAGTGCTAGAAATGTTGACAATGCTGGACTTGCCAACATTCAATGGGGTCTCCCCGATATGCGGTCTCAATTAGAATTCACACTCTTTGAGATAAGAGCCCCATCAGGAATACAACCTGATTACCGTCTTCTTAAAGGTTTTCCTTGGATCTAATTGTCAGCAAGAGAGAGGAATGCATATGTGCCTTCAAAAAGCAAGTGAGTGTGCCTAGTGAGTGTTTGGTTGTAGGTGTGTCGAGGTTCTTCTACTGCAACGGGAAAATGAAAGTGAGAAAATAATCATAACTCGCTACTATTTTCAAAAGCAATCCAACTCATCATCATTATTTAAAGAAAACAACACCACTTAAAATAATTCATAATTTATAACAAAATAAACTTTCACTCTTATCAAATTTCTTAAAATCCTATCCCAATAACTAATTTTAAAAAAATTACAAACTTTTAACCCAAACACTTTAAACAATTTCAAATCTTACCATAAATTCAAACAAAACTTTCAACACACTATCATATCCTTTATACTCCATCATTATAGCTAAGGAAAAACATTGTAATATCAAACATTTAACTCAACTTTACTTTAACTTCATACATCAAACTAAAATATACTTTAACTTCATACATCAAACTAACTTAGTATACCTAATTACAATAGTACTTTTTACCTAGAAAGAGCTTATGCTTAACCTTATATGCAAATAATAAACTAGAACAAAACAATATAATCCTCTTGCACTAATAAATCTTAAAGTTAATCAAATCCTTAACCAATGAAGCGGGATGGAGGATGACCGGTATCTTCCAATGATATCCCCAATGAAAGCTGTGGTCCTCTCTTGAAGTTAAAAAAATAAATAATAATTTTACCGACCGACCGACCGACCGACCGAATGCGACTTTAGACCCATTAACATTTTATTTTAACCCCAATACTTTATGTGACCATGCGGAACCGAAGCCCGGATTCAAATCTATTAAATATTATGGAGCGGATTCCAACAGAGCCATCCTAAAGTTATTAAATCCCAACCCCGCATCACCCTTTTCATGTGCTCAGAGGAGCTCTGGCTTTCTGTATGACTAGTCATTGTTTCTGTATTTGTCTCGGTGGTACTGGATTCGATCGCGTCCGTTCCTTGCTGTAATTTGCTGCAAGTTATCAGTTTTCCTGGGCGATCTTCAGTCTGTTTTTCTTTTTCTTTTGTCTCGGATTTGGTCGGCCTTGCCTCTGTGGGATCTTGCTGAATTTTTGGAGAAGTGAAGATGTCGTGGCAGACTTACGTCGATGACCATCTCATGTGCGAGATCGGGCGGGGAAATCGGCTCACAGCGGCGGCCATTATTGGGCAGGATGGCAGCGTTTGGGCTCAGAGCGATAGCTTCCCAGCGGTAACCCTCATTTCTCTTTAGGGTTTTGATTTTTAGAAAGTTTGTCATTCTGTTGGAAATTTTATTCTTGGGTTTAGATCTCTGACTGTGTATACGGTCTGGGTCGGCTTCAATTTTGGATTTAAGTGTCTTTTCTGGATGATCTCTATGATACCTGTATACGTATTGCATTGGATTGACAAACAGATATATTGCCCAATTGTATATCTTTATGTTTGTTTCCACCTGTAAGTGCTTTTGATTGTTGTTCGATCCGCAAGGAAGCAAAGGGCATATCTGTATAGATAAGTATGAATCACTTTGCATATGCATTCAGGGCATATATAGGTTCTTTCGATAATATCGGATGTCTCCGATTGAGTAGATCTTTCCCTTTTCCTTGTTCTTCATATGAGCCCATACACTACACATATCTGTTTTATGCACAAGGAAGGAGACAGTAATCTTCGTTCACTAGGTATGTATTTTCGGCTATCTTTGTCTATTTGGTATATGAATCATCTATCCATATCTAGAGAGGGAGAGGCAAGGGCACATATGAGAACTGCATACCTACATCTCAACCAAAATTTCTGTATCTATAAATGTAGAAGTGTTTTGGTCTATACCTATAGACATACACTGAAGTCATGTGTCTCATGACATTATTTACATGTGTTTGTATATTCATCTGTGATTGTGTGTTTGCATTTAGGTATATATGTTTCTGTTTTATTTAACGTCCTTTAAAGTCTGCCAGATCAATGGGTCTTCATTTGCTTGAATTAAAATTGATAACCAAATTTAATCGAAGTCCAATTAGAATGTAGTGTGTGCTATGAAAGTCTACGCCTACGCATATATACGTATGCTGGAATGTAATTATGCATTCCTGTGTAAGCAAAAACAAAAGTACTTATCCGCATCCTTGTATGTATCGGTGCTGGCATAGAAAGGCAGACACTTCCATGCAAAAGTGAGACATCCACATATCCATTTGAATGCATGCGCATATGTATGTACACATAGTAGGCATTCTTATGCAAATATAAAGGCACCTATTTTTGCACAAAATATATAGATGCTCTCCTTATGTGTAGGTATCATTTTCTCCTTATGTATGTGTAGGTATCATTTTTTTTTATAAGAATCTTCCTGGATGTGGATGGAATTCGTCTTCTGATACCATTTTATATGTAATTCTAGCATATTAATTACGAATTGTATGTTTTTGGAAATTGTTAATTTCTGTCACCAGATCATTGGATTAAACTTAGTGGTACCTTGCATCTGCAGATCAAGCCTGAGGAAGTGACGGCCATAGTGAATGATTTTGCCGAGCCTGGATCCCTTGCACCAACTGGCCTGTATATTGGAGGAACAAAGTATATGGTCATCCAAGGTGAACCTGGAGCTGTCATCAGAGGGAAGAAAGTAAGAAAATGGTTCTTCAGTATATTTATCTTAACAGGATTCTGATGTTATTATGAAGGTCTAATTGAAGTCTTTCTAGAAATAAATGCCTGGACATTGTATATGATTAGTGCATATCAATGAAACTGTTCAGCCTGTATAGAAATATGGTTGTATGCTTATCTGTTTTGATCAAATTGTAAGCATAAATAGCATTTAAGTTTGTTGGAGTATGGTATACCCCTTTTGTCTTTGTGAATGCATTTTTTGTTACATTTTTTCACGAATGCATCAAATTGTATATTTTGGTTTGCCATGTTGAACATGTCCCAAGTGAGATAGGGTTATATTTTGGTTTGCCATGCTGAACATTTCCCAAGTGAGATTTTAACCCTAGTCGAGAGGCTAACCTCTATTCTCAACAACCCAAGGCAGAGCCAATAGACACCATGCTGAAATGATTGACTATTCCTATTTAGATAGGCAAAGATTGCCAGCGTGTCTTATTCAGCCCCCATCCCAAGAGAGTCTATATGGTTATGACAAATGCCTATTCCTGTTCAAACCTAAGTTGTCTATTCTGCTTTTAACAATTTTTATCTCATTAGCAAATTTGGCTTTGAACAATTGTAATCCCATTAACCATGGCGTATTCAGAGGCAACCATTCTTTATAACACCAGAGCACCACCCAATAGATCTGGCTGCTGAAGTCTTAAAGCTTTGCTAGTCCCTGGGCTACTTTTATGTTATCAGTTTCAGTTATTGAAGTGCTTAGTGCAATTTCATGTTATAGTAGCTAATCATATCGATAGGCTGCAGTTATCTGTTTTTCTTATGCAAGTGCTAAATGCAATTTCATGTTAGATTAATTCCCATGCCGATAGAATGCAGGTCTTTTCTTTTAGTTGTTTGTTCTGTTGGGACAGTTAATGAACTATTGGTGATTTATTTTGGTTTTATCATGCGTCAATAAGATGGTGTGCATTGCTGATATTATTCTTCCTGCTATGATCTGTGTGCAGGGATCTGCAGGTGTCACCATTAAGAAGACAACATGTGCACTTATCTTTGGCCTTTATGATGAACCGGTGACTCCAGGCGAATGTAATATGATTGTGGAGAGGCTTGGTGACTATCTTATTGACCAGGGCATCTAATGCCCAGTTAGTCCCTAGTTATAATGTTGTATGGGGCGTTGTGCCAATTTAAGTTCTTCCTGTTTTTTAGATGTTGGTAATTCTGCCTGATCCTAGTCATTAAGTAATGGAATATATATGCATATTCTGTAGAGAGCCTATCTGGTGTGTAAAACAATGACGAGGTGCTTCATCAGTAACTCCTGTACGTTTCTCCTCGCGTTGAGGTTTCTGAATTTTAAGTGATATATTTGGATGTGTCATTCTTTTTGTTGTGTAGCCTTTTTGCTTCGTTTTGATTAGGCCGACAGCTTCTTGTTTAATTCGTGTTGTACGGCATTAAATGGATATTTGTTTGACATTGCTCCAGTATTGAGCTTGCACTGATAATGTGTGGACATTTTATCACTTCTGAAATGGGCTTATTAAATGCTTTAGTGGCACTCTTTATGTAGCTTTGATGAATTAGATATTTATAGAAATACTCGGGTTCATTGGCCATCAAATGCCATTTGAAATGCGATAGAAGTTTCATGGCTCTTCTGTCAAATTTAATTTTTGTGCTGAGAGGCGGTTTTCAGCCCAGTAATGTAAACAATTTAACTCCATAAAAATAAAAAGAAAAATGACAAATCAGGGTAGATCTAATACAAAAAGAGTTATGTAAACAATTTAACTTATAAAAATAAAAATGATCTTATAAAAAATAAAATGATGACAAATCAGTGTAGATCTATATATAAAAAGAGATTTTATCCCTCTTAATCTTGGGTAGATTTAGAGTTAATTCTTGATAGATTCTGAGTTAAGATGGATTTAGGCTAGTTTCTTCAGAATTGGATTTAGGTTAGTTACAACATTTGAAGTGAATCTCAATATCTTGAAATTGTTACATGGAAATGTTCATCAAATTGTTACATGAAATAAAAATAAAAATGGCAAATCAGATCTGTATGAAAAGAGATTTGATCCCTCTTAATCTTGAAATTGTTACATGGAAATGTTGATCAATTGCATATGAAATTTTGGGTTTACAGTTGGATTGTGCTGTTTTGAAGCTGATGGTGTTTTCTGATGAATAATTCTCTGCTATTTAATTTCTTCTCTGTTTGGTAAAGTAATGGAAAAAGATTTAACTCATTTATTATTGTAAAGTGGCGATGGTTGGACTGTGGCGATGACAGAGTTGAGATATTTGGGAACCCAGTAGATCATGTTGGATTTGATGCCTATTGTAATAGATGTATAATGCTTGTGTGAATAAGCTGCTGGAACCCATGCTTATCATCTTTAAAGTACTACAAAAAGGTATCAATGAATATGGATGGTATTTTATTTTTGTACCCATGGATGCAAAATTTGATTTCAGTAATCTGTGAAAGGATGAATGTTGAATGCCTGCTCTTGTTCCTCAAGTAATTGCACCAGCTTAGTACCACCAACCAGCTCGTGCAATGTTGTGTTCCTCAAGTAATTGCACCAGCTTAGTACCACCAACCAGTTCGTGCAATGTTGTGAGAGGCCTTTTTTTTGTTTTTAATTAACTCATTGGGTGATTTTTTTATGACATTAAGTCAGTGGTGACAATGGGATGGTGACAATGGTTTTCATCCCATGATGATTGCTTTCACACTCAAAACAGAAGATGCCTCAGCTTAGTACCACCAACCAGCGTGTGGAATGTTGTGTGAAAGCATGAAATATGCTAGACCCACCTTTTTGAGTAAATTAAATCATTGGGTGATTTTTTTATGACATTAAGTCAGTGGTGACAATGGTTTTCATCCCATGATGATTGCTTTCACATTCAAAACAGAAGATGCCTCAGCTTAGTGCCACCAACCAGCGTGTGGGATGTTGTGTGAGACGTGATGCATGAAATATGCTAGACCCACCTTTTTGAGTAAATTAAATCATTGGGTGATTTTTTTATGACATTTTAAGTAAGTGGTGAAAATGGTTTTCATCCCTTGATGATTGCTTTCACATTCAAAACAGAAGATGCCTCAGCTTAGTACCACCAACCAGCGTGTGGAATCTTGTGTGACACGTGATGCATGAAATATGCTAGAACCACCTTTTTGAGTGGAGTTTGAGTGTCGAAATGGTCAAAGAGATTCTTTCATATTCTTTTTAAAATTAAATCATGGAGTGATTTTTTATGGCATTAAATAAATTACTATTGACAATGGTTTTCATGCCATGATGATTGTTTTCACATTCGAAACAGAAGATACATTTCATTGAACGGATCAATTGAATTTTTTGATGGGCGTATGGTATGGTGGCTGGCTGGCAAGGCTTATTCTTGGCCGTTGACCTATTAATTTCTGGGCTGCAGTATATATGCCAATGGGCTTATATCCTGGGCCACTGAACCTATTAATGCTCCATTGAACTATTAATGCTGCAGTATATGCCAATAGTATATATGCCAATGGGCTTATATCCTGGGCCACTGAACTATTAATGCTCCATTGAACTATTGATGCTGCAGTATATGCCAATAGTATATATGCCAATGGGCTTATATCCTGGGCCACTGAACTATTAATGTTATAGTATATGCCAATAGGCTTATATTCTGGGCCATTGAACTATTAATGCTGGCTGCAGTATATGCTACCTGGGATGGCTTATATCTTGGGTCATTGACCTATTAATGCTAGGCTGCAGAATATGCCACCGCTGGATTATGCAGTATATGCCGCCCCTGGATTATGGCAAATATATAATCTGACGAATGACATAATACTTTATTTCGCAGCCACTCATTAATGGGTCAATGAGAATTAATTTTTTTCTTTTAATATTTAAATGGGCTATAACCTTTCTGGTGTAAGGTGATTTAAATTTTTAAAAAATATATTTAAATAGATTATGACATTTCTGGTGATTTAAATTTAAAAAAAATATATTTAAATAGATTTATGACATTTCTGGTTGAGAGTGGTGATTTCTGGTGTGAGAGGTGATTTAATTTTTTTAAAAAATATTTAAATAGATATATGACATTTCTGGTTGAGAGTGGTGATCTACAGAGATGTTAGGAAAGTTAAGTTTATTTTAAGTAATATTATAAAGTGGTAAAAAATTGAAATTGATTTTGAAATGAAAAATATACGATAAATTTTAAAGGTAATTTAAATTTATATTAGATATGATATATACGAATAAACTATCGTATTTTTAATCCACATGAATGCAATTGCGGATCTGGAAGATAACAATGAGATCCGAGTGAAAATGGCAACGATTGTCGGCCAATATATTATCCATATGATGGATGGCGGATCTGGAAGATAAAAGTGAGATGCGAATGAAAATGGCACGATTGTCGGCCAATAGATTATTGATATGGTGGATGGCCTTGTCCTTGATTGAAGAAAATGCTATTGCGGATCTTCAAGATAACAATGAGATGGTAGTGAAAATATCACGATTATTCGGCCATCGAGTATCCATATGATGGACGACCTTGTCCTTTATTGAACGAAATGCTACAGTAAAAAAATTAGGCCCTGGACAATTGCTCTCTCCACAGCGGGCTCGGGCGCTTGGCTCTTTTTAGGGTTTCGTCTGTCAGGGGTCTGGCGGAGCCTGCGCTGCGGCCCCCTCTTATTTTTTCGGGTTTTTGGTGGACTCTTTGGGGTTCTTGTTTGCCTTTTGGCTTCACTGTTTGAATGCGTTTTATATATATATATATATACAAAATGTAACTCTTTACAACTTTGTTGTTTGAATGCGTTCTGCACAACCCATACAAAATGTAACCATGTTCTCTTTTGATGAATAAAATTACCTTACTTGTCTGAATGTTTGTTCTTATTTCAAAAATAAACTTATGCGTTGAATGTATTCTGCATACACAAAATGAAACTTTGTTCCTATTTCAAAAATAAGAAATAAAATTATGCGTTTCCTTTCGCAGGCAAAAACAAATGTTAGGCCTTGTAATAAAACTCAAACTCCTGGGCCTGTATTAAAACACTGTAAATATAGTAGCCGCCTTTCCCTGATTTTGTTGGGAATTTGGATTATTGGTGGAATAGTATTGATCATTTTAAGAGGAAATATTTAGGTGGAGAATACGTCCATTCATTCTTTGGCCGATATTGATTTTCACATTTTGTTTTTCCTTATGATCGATATCGTTTGCGGCACCTATGGACATGTGGAACACCGGAGTTAGTATCTTTCGTCTGCGGCTGAAAAATTTCCATGCACTGTTGAGATGTCTCCTTTTGCATATATATCCTTGGCAAAGAATCTTTTCAAGAATATTCTTGTAAAAAAATCTTCATCCAATTTTATTGTGCTTTTATATCCGTGGGTGTTTGTTGTTTTTGCTAGTAGTTTGTTTTATGGAAAATTATGTGTTTTTTGTTTTTTGTTTTGTTATATCAGTGGTGTTTGGGTTTATTGAGGGGCTTCAACATCATATCCATATATTGTAATAAACTATGTTTGGGTTTATTGAGGGGCTTCAAGTGGGACATCATATCTATATATTGTAATAAACTATGGTAGATATTGAAGAGTTTAATATTTTCCATTAGTGAAGGTGTTTCTTATGTACCAAAATCTTGTAGATTTAGATTTGAATGTTAGATGATGTGATACAATCCTCACTGATTTTGGTGCAAATATTGTTAGTGGTTTTAGTGTTATGCTTTGTATTTTTCTTGTGGTTATTATGTGATGTCTACATGGTAACTTTATTGTAGTTGCATGTCCTTATGTTGGGATTTTGTTCTACTTCAAAACTTCTCTATTTGTGCATGCACACTTGTGATAATTGGATATGCTTATTGATTGTGAGACCCATGCAATGTATAGAAATATAGTTTTACCTGAAGCTCCTTTGCAAATTCAAAGGCTAGATTTGAGGTGCAAGCCCCTTGGTTATGTGATGGCATCTTCCACTTTGGTGTTGATATTACCATTTTTTTGATTGACATGCTTTCTAGGTGCTTGTGGTTATGTGGTCTCTACAATAATATGTTATTGCATTGGATTTGGCACTAAAATGGTCTTAATAGCTAAAAAATATTTTAGGGGCTTTGAGTGGAAACCTAAAGTTCATATTGACACATTCAAAGGCAATAATAACCAATTTTAAAAGAGCGGAATGTATTTCTATTAGAATGCAATACACAAATTGCAACTCCATCATTATATTTCAAGGTATTGCTATCACCTAACGACTTTGCACTTAGATTTTCCTTCATTGTCAACCAACTTACCTTGAGTTCGTGTGGTAGTAAGTCTCTTAATTATACATCTTCCTATCCTCACCCTATATTTCTAACTTAGCTTTATAATTGTTTCTTGCTCTCATTCCTCCCCTTTGGTGGTCAAATGTTGTCAATGGCAATTATATAACTAAAGGCTACTCTCATTTGTAGTGGTTGAATACTTATGATTTCTAAAGCTTGATACAATAGATATCATGGTTGGTTTTGGAATATATGGAGCATTATTATTGTTTGATGTTTGGACACATATAATCTTGCATCACTAAAGTTGTTTTCTTGGGTTTTTCATATTTAGAGCAATCGATATATTTATACATGATGCTCCATTAATGACTCCATTAGATGTAATACATGATGCTCCATTAATGACTCCAATAGATGCACACTTTTTCCTCAAAATTGTCTAATATATCTAGAGTGAATCAAAACATACATCATTTATCTCCATGTCTTATGTTCAAAGAGATCGTTAACAACCTAATTCTTATTCATACAGTGATCCAACTTAATATTGTTTAGTGAAAAGAGTGCAATTACTCTTTCTACAAAATATTAGTTCCAATTATGATAGATTTAGAGCAATCCTCTTCTCCCTTGAACGCTTGAACTATGAAAACACTTTTTGCAAAGAGAGAATCCTTACAATGAGTCTACTTTGTGCCAAATTCCTTGAAAACGTGGATCAATGAAGAGAAGACAAATGAAGGATCACCCCAACCCCAAAAGTTGAGTTCTTTGATTGAGACCATAAAAAAAACCTTGGGATAATGAGAAATCAATCATCGATTCCTCTACGACATTGGAACTTTTTAATAGTGCCCTTCCAAAACTCCATAAGACAATCTTATAGAGTAGGACACTTGATTTATTAAAAAAGATCTAGCTTACAAATTATTTTATTCCTAGATAGCCATATGCCCATAAGGCATAACATGTTAAAGCTTTAGGATATTTGATACTTGTCTAAGATCCAACCAACATAAACCCTTTATCTAGTTGTAGGTATTCTCTATGGAGAAATCTCAAGGTAGGACAAAGAACAAAAAGATGGTCTATTACTTCACTATTATCTTTGCATAAGACACACATCCTTCGTCCATTCTATTTTTTTTTTTTGTTTATTGTCTTGGGTAAGAATTTTATTAGATAAGACTAGCCACACGAAAATTCTAGTTTTTAAATTGCTTTTCATCTTCTAAAACAACATCCAACCTTTTTGACCACTTTAGCTCATACTCCCAATCCTATAACATAATTGCATTGTGTTTTAATATAGTGATGTAATTATTGGACATATTGAGGGGGGAGGGTAGTGAATCAATATTTCTTAACAATTAACACTTTTGAATTTTTTTTAGAGCATTAATTAGTCATTAGTGATTATTAGAGTTCTTCACATAATCATAAGTAATAATCAATAGTAGACAACACCATATAACAATGTAGAAAGATAAAATAGTGGACACATTTTTTTAATGTGGAAAACCCCCTCTGGGTCAAAAACTTTTGAATGCTTAGTAATTATCTTCTCCTTCTCTTTAAAAGAAAACTAATTACATCAAATTTTTAGCTACAATTGAAGGAGGCTCCAACCCCCTAATTCAAAAGCAACAATTTGTAGGAAACTACTAAACTCTAATAACTTGCCGCAACTGGAAGGATACCCCAACACCTTGTAATTCGGAAATGATGCTTTGTTGCTTTGTAGTTTACCAGCCCCAATTGAAAAGACGCCACAACGCATTGGGTGTTATCAACATCGACTAAAAAGACGTCACTATGCATGTGAAGGCTACAACCTACCTTAGCACCACTGATGAGCCCCAGAAATGGGTAACTATATGGGCTCATTTAATCCACCATTCTCCATAGTTTTATGCATACTTTTGAATATATTTATGTTAATTGAGTGAATGGGGATAGTCATTTTACCACAAAGTCTAATACATGCTTATTGCAGATTTTTGGAAAATTTTGGACTAAGATCATGAATTTATGAGTAGATTAGCAGCCAAATTGGAAAAAACAAGGCTGAGGATTTATAGGAGGGGTGTCTCCTGCACTAAATGACCTTTTCCTCGAGTTCTCCACCAACAGCTCAGAGTTCAACAACCCACCAAAGATGATTTCAAGGGGCAGCCGAGCAGGTCTAGTGAAGTGGCTGTTATCTTCAAGTTTTGGTAGCCAAGTTCCTAAAGTTTAGGAGGACTGTTGGGGTCCTCAACTTGTATAAATAAGAAGGCCTTAGGTCTCAGTAGGTTAGCTATTGAACAGTGCATTTTTCACACTTTAGTGTAGCTTTGCATTCTGTGCATTTTCGAGCTCTTTCTGTAAACAATTTTGTGACATGAATATTATTTTTTGATCATTGAAGATAAATTCAGCCTTGAACCAGAACTGATATCTCTAAGGGGGCTGTAGCTCTTGGGGATGGGCCCAACCCAAGTGCCCAGTATCTCCTTGTATTTATATGTGTTTTTCTTGCATTCTTGGAATAATCTATGTTATTTAGATTAAATCTTGCTTTATTACTTAGGTTGTTTTTGATGATTAGAATAGTTGTTCTTGCTTCAGGTTGACTAGTTAGTTTGTTGCAATAATAGAAAAGATCCAAAAAAATCTACCAAGTAGGCTTTGAGCTCATTTCTCCCTCCTTGAGACCGTGAATTGAGACCAAAGTACTCTTGCTGCCACTAAAACACTGTTTTTGCTTTCCAATGCAATTGCTAGTGTTAGATTTCGAGTTGGAAAAGTTTGATATCAGTTGTGTTTTCATGCTTAGATCTATTCTTGCTCAGTTTCCATAACTTTCTTGCATAACTTCATGTCCATCAAGTTCTATTCAACACTTTTATGTTTTCTAGGTTAGCATTAGGTCAAAAATAAGTAAAACTCTGTTTTCATAGTTTTTGCTTGGGTCAGTTTTGAAAAGAAGTGTGCAGAGCACCTGTAAGACACTCTAGCCTATCCTTCCTCCATCATACAACTTGCTCTAGTTTCTTTTTCAAGGTTTTCTTCACTCATTCGCCACACTTTCTCAAACATCTCTAATTTCTACGTTTTTGTGAAAAATTGCTTTCACTTTAACATCTCTATCCATCTTTCATTTCCACTTTCCCACCATTTTTCCTTCTCCAAACCTTCGAAAATCACTTTCGGTCTGCTCCTGTAGAACTTCCTGTAGATCCCTTGTAGACTTCTTGTAGAAGTTCATGCGAGCAAGTTTTCGAGATCTGATCGCCATGGAATTCTCCAGAAGGATGCTAGGGACTCCTTAGGTCCTCTCCACACCTTTCTCATCATCTGCAACAACCATATCCATCTCCTTTCGCTGCCAAACCTTTGCACAGTCAAATAAGTAAAACACAACCATAATAATTCTGCATAAAATTGCTCAGAAGTACAAAAAGATGGTTCTTCCACGTTTTCCTTCAGAAGTAGCTTAAGCACATGCATTTTACCTTGACAGTAGTCCATGGCATCCATTGCAGTAGTTTCATCTATTTTTCTTGCGAAAGTAGGGTTAATGGGTAAAACTAGGGTTTGCATCTCCTTTCAACTTTCATCTTCTTTCTACAAGTAGAATAACCTATTTTGAGTTAGCTTTCTTTCATCACAATTAAAAGCTTCTTCTGAGAACTCATAGAAGTTGGCTTGAGCTCCTAGCGAACTTGTGCCAGCTGATCAAGTGATAGTGTGCAATAAGAGCTAGTACTTGTGCATAGAGCACCGTTGCTTCCAAGTTTGTAATGAACTACCAGGTTGATAAAAGTAAAGAAGGGAGTCCCAGGAGTTGCAGCACTATTGCTGCAATACTGGAGCCCACTATCTTTTTGGCGTCGTTGTTGGGGAAACATTAGAGTATTTGTGATTACTGCTTTTCTTCTATTTTTTTACTGCAACATTTTGCTAAGTAGTTTATTTCAGCAAGCAAAAATTAGACATTTCCTTCTTTCATTTCATTTCTGCAAGCATAGATTAGCATTTCAATTCTGCAAGCGTAGATTAGCATTTCAATTCTGCAATTTCAGTTCTGCAAGCGTAGATTAGCATTTCAATTATGCAAGCGTAGGTTAGCATTTCCATTTTGCAATTTCAATTCCGCAAGCATAAATTAGCCATTTCCTGCTTTCATTTCAATTCTGCAATTTTCATTCCAACAAGGTTTATTGTAGTTAGTTGTGATTTGTTGTTCAATCAATTTCAGTTTTGCAGGTACAAGCAGAAAAAGAACCACAAAAATCCTAAAAAAAAGAGAGATTCTCTTTCATGCATTGTAAGAACAGAGACAATTCAGGAAAATTCCTACCCAACACCCCCAACACATCACTAAGTCACCCTTCTCTCTTCTTTGGTGGTAGTGATCCAGAAGAACCTATAGGTGAACTTCCATAGATATATGAAGATCCTATAACAGAAGAAGAGCAAAAAAACATTCCTCCTGAGACCATGGCTGAACACAGAAATGGTATAGGAAATGAGAAGAGAATAGAAGGCACCTTTCCCATCAGAGAGACCAATGGGGACAAAAGATGAAAAACATAAGTCTCTCAGCCTTACCTCACTTCCATGGAATGACCACTGAAGACCATGATAGGTTCCTTTGTCGAACCTATGACTATGCAGAAGACGAGAAAAAGTTGAAACACTTTCCCTCTACCCTCAAGGATGCAACATTCTGCTAGTTCATGGGGTTACCTGGAAACAATATCACAACTTGGGCTTAGATGCAGTAAGCCTTTAACAACAAATACCGAGATTACTGTAGGTCAAAGGAAATAAAGGGAAAAATCTTTCAGATGACCATGGGAAGTGATGAATCTTTAGAAAACTATGTAGAAATGTTTCAACTCGGTTATAAAAGGGCCAGGTGCACACTTGACCCCAAATCTCTGAAGCTGGTTCTGCGCCGGGGAGTCCCTGAAGACCTTCTAGATACCCTCCATTTGTTGGCTGGGGGAGACATGTACTAGCTACCTTATGATGACATAAAGACTGTGTTTAGAAACCATTTTAGGGCAGCCAGAAAAAGGGGTAGGGGAAGTCAACTTTTAGCTAGTGCCCCCTTATCCAAAAACGAGTTTGCAAATTAGATGGAAGACCTCAAAAGTGAGATGAGATAGACCATTGCCATGCAAATGGATACCTTGCGAATCTAACAAAAGAAAGAGGAAGCTGAGAGGGCTTTGGCCATCTTTTGTCCCAGATGCATTAGAAAGCATCCCAAGAACGAGTGTCCATTACACTCCGTAGAGGTGTGTTTTGTCTGTGAGGCAGACCACTCTACAAATCAATGCCCATCCTTACCCAGATTTAAAGCTATGTACCAAGTGGCTGAAGAAGCCACTGAACCACTCTACTTCATGAACCAAAGGAGGCCTCATGGACCTAGACCTTACTAGTAGGGAATGCAAGGGACATCCCAGACTTATTACAACCCCAATCAACCCACTTACATGCTTTCTTGGGGTCCCCCTGGTCATCCTTCCTAGTCCACACCCCCTCGTTGGTCATATCCATCTCAATACCATACTCAACCTGCTGCTCATTTGTTTCATTCTCATGTTCAGCCACAACCTCAGTGGAATGCACCTCATCAGGGGTGGAGGCCCCAATACAACTCTCCTCTCGCTCTTTTGCCTCCACCACCTGCTCAACCACAATCATTACCTCTTGCTTTTCCAAGACAACCCCAAATACCTGCTCAACCGAACCCGAACCTCAATAACTGACAGGCCCAACAGGTATATACTGGAGAAACAACATGCCCTACCTATGCTATGGAGATTCAAGAGATCAACCTACAATCTGGAAAGGTCCTCCCAGATAGCCAACCTCCTCCTAAGGAGGATGAAGAAGAGAAACAGGAAAGTGAACCGAAAGTCATTCCACCCTTTCCTGATAGACTAACTGGAAACACACAACCGACCCCAGAAGAAACTGATTTTTTGGGAGAACTAAAACAATTATGTGTAAAAATACCACTTCTCCAGGCCATAAAGAATGTGCCCATATATAACAAGATGATCAAAGAGAAGTGCTTTAAACACCCAGGCAGGCAAAGGAGAGATGCCCCAACTATCAATGTCATAGGACAACTGTCTGATTTGATGCTGGAGCAGGTAATTTGTCCAAAATATCTAGACCCTGGGAGTCCAGTAGTCGATTTCCACATCAATGGCACCATAATACGCCATACCTTGATCGATTTAGGAGCTGCCATTAATGTGATGACCAGGGACACTATGCTCAAACTCAACCTTCAGGGCTCCCTAAGAAAGACCTCGACAATACTGCAGTTAGTAGACCGCTCCACCATGACCCCCGAGGGGATTGTGGAAGATGTCATGGTCTTTATTGATTCCTGGGAGTACCCCGCTGATTTCTTGATTCTCCAACCAAAGGCAAAGCTCACTAGGTATCCTCTCATCCTAGGGAGACCTTGGCTGGCTACTGCAAATTCCTACATCAGTTGCCGAGCTGGGAACATGACAATCAAGAATGGGCATATGTCCAAGCAGCGAGTCCTCTATCCTCCTGCCTAACCTCTACTGGAACATGATTTACCCCTCTAGTTGTAGGAGGAAGATGAGGATGAAGTCTACTCCACACCAGTGTGTACAGTAGAAACTACCATGGGGGATCCACAAACCGAGGATGATCTTATTTGAATATTTGATTCAAAATCCACCCCCCAGTGAGTTGCCATTAGAAGAGTTGGTGGAAGAAACCCAAGCCAATGCTTCAGTTGATCTCTATGTGGTTGATCCGACCCTGCTTCGAGTTAAGAATGTGGAATTTGGCCTAGAAAGAACCTTGAGGATCAACTCAGCCCTATCCACCTCTCAGGAGAACGAGCTGTGTAGCTTACTAAAGAACCACTTGGATGCTTTTGTTTGGAACTATAAGGAGATGAAGGAAGTCCACCCTTCTGTCTGTACTCATCACATTTACATCAAGGAAGATTGTAAGCTAGTCAGGCAACCTTAAAGGAGGATGAATCCAGCCCTTAAGGACATTGTAAAAGAACTACAAAAGTTGCTGGATGCAGGATTCATCTACCTCATCTCTGACAACGAATGGGTTTCTCCTTTGGTGCTAGTGCTAAAGAAAAATGGGAAGTGAAGAATCTGTATAGATTATCAAGAACTGAACAAAGCCACCAAGAAGGACCATTTCCCTTTGCCTTTCATAGATCAAGTGTTAGATGGCTTGGCAGGAAAGAAGTTCTTTTCCTTCCTAGATGGGTTTAGTGGGTACAACCAGATCCAAATCAGCCCGGAAGACCAAGATAATACCACTTTCACTTGTCCATGGGGCACCTTTGCCTATTGGGTCCTTCCATTTGGGTTATGCAATGCTCCTGCCACTTTCTAGAGAGCAGTACTGAGCATATTTGCTGAGCTGGTTCATGATTCAGTGGAAATCTATATGGATGACTTTACCCCTTATGGGTCCAACTTCCAAGAAGCATTGACTAACCTGGGAAAAGTTTTAGCTAACTGTACTGAAATGAACCTATCGCCTAGTCCTAAAAAATGTGAATTCCTAATGACTGAAGGGATCGTGCTAGGTCATACAATTTCTCAGCAAGGGTTACAGGTGGATCCCAACAAGATTGCTATCATCCAAAGGGTCCCACCTCCTCAAAAGGTAAGACTTGTTCGAAGTTTTCTAGGCTTAGCAAGGTATTATAGAAGATTCATCAAGGATTTTAGCAAGCTAGCCTCTCCATTGTTTGGTCTTTTGGGGAAAGATGTTGAGTTTATATGGATTGACATTTGCCAAGAGGCTCTGGATGCTTTGAATGGTAAGCCGGTAACTGCCCCAATCTTGAGAGGTGCAAACTGGGCCCTACCTTTCCACATTCACACAGATGCCTCGAACAAAGCTATAGGAGCAGCCCTAGGACAAGTCGAAGAGAAGCTACCATCTGCCATATACTTTGTTAGTAAAAACCTATCTAAGGCTGAATTAAACTACACGGTAACCGAAAAAGAGCTCCTAGCTGTAGCCCATTCCCTAAACAAGTTCAGACAGTACATCACCAGTTATCAAACATTCGTATACACTGACCATGCTGCAATTAGGTATTTGATGAATAAACCAGATGTAAATGCTCATATCATTAGATGGTTACTTTTGTTGCAGTAATTTGATTTGACTATTGTTGATAAGTCTGGTAAGGAAAATGTTGTTGCTGATTTTCTGTCTAGACTAGATCTGCCTACAGGTGAAGAAGGAATGGTGGATGATCAAATGCCAGATGAACACTTATTTTCTATTTCAGTACTCTCTCCATGGTTTGTTGATATAGCAAATTACTTGGTTTCAGCGCTCAAAAGAGAAGAGCAATATCGTAAGGAAAAGCGCCCCATTCACTTGGATTGGGGGCAACCTGTTCAAACTTGGCCCCGATCAGATTTTGAGGCTATCTGTCAGGGAGAAGGAAGTATTTGACATCCTCTTAACTTGTCATGATGGACCTTGTGGGGGTCACTTTGTAGCAAAGATGACCGCTTTTTAGATTTTGCAGACATGTTACTACTGGCCCACTCTTCATCAAGATGTCAAAAGATACATCAGCAAATGTGATCGATGTCAAAGGATGGGGAAATCGACTCCAAGGGATGAGATGCCCCTGCAACCTCAAGTGACTTTCGAGCCATTTGATAAGTGGGGCATGGAATTTGTGGGTCCTATCAACCCTCCTTTAAAACATAAGTCTTACATCATTGTGTGCATGAACTACCTGACAAAGTGGGCAGAAACAAAGGCAATCAAAGTAGCAACAGAGGAAAAAGTAGCTGAGTTTTTAAGGGAAAATATCTTCTACAAGTTTCGCTACCCAAGAGAGATAGTTACAGATCAAGGGAGCTAGTTTACCTCCAATTTAGTTGAATACCTGCTCACACACCACAAGATTAAGCACATAACTTCCACCCCGTATCACCCCCAAGCAAATGGACAGGTGGAAGTCACTAACAGAACTTTGGAAGAGATTTTGACTAAGGTAGTGAGCAACAACAGAAAATATTGGGCAGACCGATTGGTTGAGGCCACTTGGGCCTATAACACTACTTGGAAAACTACCACAAGTTTCACACCCTATGCGCTGGTTTATGGGAAGAAGGCTTTGCTGTCCATAGAATTTGAATATAACACATTAAGGCTGGTAGCTCAGCTGGACCTAGACCTCAGCCATGCACAAAAAGAGAGATTGCTTCAGCTAAATGGATTAGATGAACAGAGAACGCAGGCCCTTCTCCACTCAGAGGTAGTCCAGCTTCAAAGAAAAATATGGCATGACTGACACCTCAGAGAGAAACAATTTCAGCCGGAATATTGGGCGCTGTTGTATGACTCAAGGTACAAGGATTTCAAGGGCAAGCTGAGAACCAGATGGCTTGGACCATATATAGTGGAAAAATGCAATGACAATGGTTCAGTCCTTATCCAGACCATTGATGAAGAAGCCATCCCCATGCTCGTTAATGGGCATCGATTGAAAATCTACATGAAGCCCCTTTCTAAGAAGGAGTTCATTGAAACTCTGGGTAAATCAATGTTGGTAGTGGAGCAGGTCCTTGTCTCCACTCTACCCACACCTTGAGCAGCTAAAAAAAAACAGAAAAAATAGAAAAAACAGAGAAAAAGAAAATGAAATAAAATATCCCTGAGTGAAAACCTCTTGGAGGCACCCAAGGCAGGCAGTGAGGGTGAAAACGTCTTGGAGGCGCCCTAGCTGTCTCAAAAAAAGAGAAAGACAAAAAAAAATTAAAAAGAAAGAAAAAATAAACCTAATTTCTTTTGAATAAATTGCAGGTTGCAGGAAGGTCATTGCAGGTTTTAGGAGGATCACACAAGACAAAGACAAAGGACATGACCGGGCTGCATGCATCCCTCACAGTCCATTCCTCCATCCCTATTACCCTTTCCCAAGTTTTGGTCTCATTTGGTCTAAAATTTCGCATCCTACAGGAAACTCTGTGTTTTCTATATGAGGTTCCTGTAGAAACTACAGAAAGGCCAAAATCAATCTCAGAGGAGGACCCAAAGGTTGGAAATCTGTCTATGAGGCCTGTGGGCCTCCTTGCCTCCATCCATCGCCCTATATCGCCTTCCCATGTTTGTACACCTTCATTGCACTCATTTTTCTGTCCCTGCACAGTCACACATAAATTTTGTTTCTTCATGCTGCAAAAAAAAAAAAAAAATTGTGACAAATCAAAGCAGCAACCTTTTCACTCACCCTACCTGATAAATTCCATCTGTGATTCCTTGTCAGCCAAGACCCTCGTCAGTAGTTCTAGCCCTACTCAGATATTAGCTTGAATATCCGAAGGAGAAGAAGCTACAGGAAATCCTATAGGATTCCTGTAGTAGCTGATCCCTCTGTAAAGCATACTCTAGAGACAGGGTTAGCAAAGTAAGGCATATGAAACATGCAAGGAGCTCTGTTTGAACGTGAGAACATCAGCAAAAGGCCGAGGCCGAGCATGCAGAAAGCAAGCAGCCACAATAGTGAAGAAATGGGTTCCAAAATCCGAAATATGCATAACACGGCTGTGACTGAGCAGGTAAGTGCCTAAACCTATTCCTCAATTACATGAATCATATTTCAAGGCTGCATGACTATGGGAATGGTTACGATGGAATGGAATAAGTGGCTAGTTAACTGGGCACCCTTGTTCAGTTACACATCTTCGTGGAATTCAAACGAGCCCTGTCAAATTCAAAACTGCTGATCAGATACGCAACCAACACGTGTGGTATGTCCCTTTAGGAGAAAACATTCGGGACTGGTAGTGGTGGTGGCGAATAACGAGAATAAGGGAGGTGATGGCATTCAGTCGGCATGCAGAAACATTATGACCGTGACGTAGGACCAACGGTCTAGATGGGGATAACGTACCCATCTGGCCACCTCATCTCCTCACCACGAATCACGCTAGCAGTTAAAAGACAACTCAGTTGAGGCCTTCACCACCCTTTGTTCACTTCGCATTCACGATGTTCTCGATTGGAGTATGCATCGACCACTTCCAAAGCAGCTAACCAATCATCCTCCGCTAGTTTTCTGTCAGTTTTTTCGAAACCCTCTTCCTTATCGGGCTCTACAGGAGCCTTGCTGCATTCTACAGGAAGCCGGATAATTTTTATAGACAAATTTCTACAGGAAAGGCAGAGAGCGGCTAGCAGAAGGAAAACCTGGGATTTTTACGAGAATTCAAGCTTAAAACGAGGTAGGCTTAGGAAAATTCTCTGCATATGACTTGTTTGAGTAAGGTGGTGAATTAAACACGACATTAGATTGAAAAAGAGCGAGTCTGCATGCAATCTAAAAAAGAAAGTGAAAGTATGCCTGTATATTTTCCCTGAGTCTAAACCATTTCTGTTTTCTTCTCTGCATCCAAAATCTCCTCATCCTTTTTCAAATTCTCTTGTAAGGAAGGTACATGCAACAATAGAGGCCAACTTTTGTGTGTGAAAAGAAGAAACGAATTTTCATATCTAAACCTGTGTCATTATCCCCTGTTCTGTAAAAAAAAATATTTTCTTTTCAAAAACAGAAAGTCAAATTTGGGGTAATAGCAGTTCGAAACAAGGGAAATATTGCAATTTGATGTTGTGAAAAGGAGTACATTGAAATTCCTCCAACAGTTCAGAAAAAGAAACAAAATTTAGCTGTCCATCTGTCTCTGATTTTCTTTGAAATTGTTGTTTTTCTCCTCACCTAAGCACTTTAGATACCAATCAACACCATGCCAGGAGGGTTTATGAGGAAGGAGCCCTTGGACTCCAGCCAATTACATGAGCACCCTGAGGTGGTGGCCCTTTTCACCAGGGCAAATCGGATGATCTTCTTCGATAGCATACATGGATATGATGATGAGGTAACTGAAGAATTTCTGATGGCCCTGCAACCCCATTCAAAAACTCATGCCACAATCAACTTTAGGGGTCTGTCCCTAGAACTCATCCCTGATTTTATCAGTCGAATTACAGGCCTTCCTCCTGGGCTCCCTTGGAGTAAGAAGGAAAAATCATTGGAACAGGTGGCGAAGAAAACATTTTTTCAACGGAGGGAGGATCTTGTAGAGGATAAAAATAGAGTCAGGAGGACAAGCTTGCCTCCTCCATGGGATGAAGTTAGTTACCAAATAATGAAGTATATCACTTGTGAGGGAAGGTTCAACATTTTGTATGGTTATCACTTCAGGTCACTACATGAATTGAGGTATGGGATGGACCTACCTCCAGTTAAAAAGATAAGTCTCCCATATTTCCTCCTCCAGTCTCTAATAGAATGTAGTACCAAGCTAAATGCAGGAATCTTGGACCAGTTGCCCCACCATGGGCTCATCAAACTGTTGGTAGAAGATGCCTTGCATACCTATACCATTCCCATAGCTTGGGACATTTTCAGAAATATGTCTAGAGATGATGATATCAAAACTTTGGCTGAGGACATCAGCCCATCTGGCAGTCAGGAAGCAGAAGAGGAAATTGAGGAAGAAGGGCATGAAGAGACACCACATATGTAGACAGTGGAAGAGCAGGAAACAGATGAGGAACAGGAAACAAAAGAGGAACTTGAGAAACCCACAGCAAAAAAGAAGACCACCCCAAAGATAGAGAAAAGGAAAAGAACAGAAAGTGAGAAGAAAAAGCCTAAAAAAGTCCAAAAGAGGACTGCCACAAGCAAGGCAGGAATCCAGAAAGAAAAAGAGAAACCATTGCTAGAAACTGCAGAAACACAAGCAGAAACAACAGGCACGGAAAAGACAACAGAAGATGAAGGGGAGCAGCAGCAGGAAGAAACATCCCCTGAGACATTGGCAAAAGAGGCAGCAGCTGTGCTGGCTGCGTTAAGCACTCCAACAAAACAAAAAGGAAAAAGAGAAAACGCAACATCCACGTACTTTAAAGCCAGAAGGAGCACTAGAATAAAGGTGGGCAAACCCCAACCTCCACCAAAGGAACCTATAGTCATCACAGATGCACCTACTGAGAAGAAGGGGGAATCCCCCTCCAAAATATTTATCACTTATGAGAAAGGAAGTCCCAAAATTTCCACCTGGAAGGAGAAAATCAGACTGATGAACACCAAAACAGTTCTACAAGAAGCTAAGGCTTCTCTACAGGGAACGCTGTCCAAGCTAAAGGAGACTGAAAAATTGAAGAGGAGGCAGTGAAACAGTCACAAGAAGAAGACAAGATCGAGGAGATACTTGAACCAAGCCCTCAACCTAGTTTGGGCTCATATTACAACTTGTTAGAAGGTGGGAAGATCATCCCACAAAAGTTTGCTGTACCAATTTTCTTTGCATTGGAACATGGAAGGGTTAGAACTCACACTTGGATGAGAATTGCTAAATCCAAGGGGGATGCAGACATAGGCCACCTGGAAGAACAACTGAAAGAAATAAGAAGAGAGTTGGCAATGGTGAGACATACTGAGAGTAGTAAAAGAGCCCAACTGCAAGAGGAAAATACACTGCTGAAAAAGTAGTTACAGCAGCAGCAAACTCAATAGGTAGACATGACACAAATTTATGAAGAACAACACCTACAGGAAGGTCCTCTAGCAGGATAGGAAACAACATAGGAACAATAGCCAAGGAAGAGACACAACCTGATATGGAAATATTGATAAAGCAACAGCAAGAGGAGGAGTCTCAGGCAGCAGCTGAAATACTGATGCTGAAGCAACAACTGCAAGAAAGAGAAGCCCATATGGCCTGCATGGCCAGTTGGGAAATGAAAGCCTTGCAATGTAGACAACCGGCCAGATCTTATGCATTGTACCTTAAATACCAATGGCTTCAGTTTCAAATCAAAACATTGGCCCAAAGGGGCACAATTCCTTTCCAACATTATGGTCAATTTATGCATCTGTGTAACACTAGCTCAGCTGAGGACAAGGCCAAATTAGCAGAGTTTTATTTACATAATCTGGCACTCCCTGATATGAACTTTTGGGACCCCAATGCTGCATTGGGAGATGTACAACTCATGGCTATGGCTTCCTGGATGATCCATGAGGAAAAAAGGGCAATGGAAGTTTGAAAAATCATGGCCAAAGAACTGAATGAGCCCCTGCTAATCAGGGCAGAACCAAAAGACCCCTCAGCGCTAGTATATGCTCATCAACACCTTGCCAACAACCCTCAAGTTATCCCATCTTATGTCGAAAAGCAAGTGCAAGCCATCACCCATTTTGAGGACATGGAAAGATTATTTGGTGATGATTGTCTTCATGCTTGTATGAGGAGATTGAATACACAATCCTATAGCTTGAAGATCAGGGAGAATCACTCCCCAACTAGAATCAGGGAGGCTTTGGCAAGAGTGCCCCTTTATAAACAATCAATGAAAAACCTAAAGGCCAACTGGATTGGCCTAAAGTTCAGTCCTCCACTACTCTTAGAACTACTGGAAGTGGTCAAGGAAGAAGAAGAAGACATGCAATGGGAGGAAGTAGACAGAAAGGCAGGTTTTCGTCACAGCGAAGAGGACATCACCTCAGAAGCATGGGATGTCAGGGAAGCAGTTAAGGCCATCAAGGATGAAGAGCTGGATTAGTTTCTTAGAGGATGAACAACCATTCAGTAGGGGGGTGATGATGAGCCTCAGAAATGGGTAATTATATGGGCTCATTTTTCCTATTATTCTCATTTACTCCACCATTCTCCATAGTTTTATGCATGCTTTTGAATATAACTATGTTAATTGAGTGAATGGGGATAGTCATTTTACCACGAAGTCTAATACGTGCTTATTGTAGATTTTTGGACCAAGATCAAGCATTTATGAGCAGATTAGTAGCCAAATTCAAAGAAACAAGGCTGAGGATTTATAGGAGGGGTGTCTTCTGCACTAAATGACCCCTTCCTAGAGTTCTCCACCAACAGCTCGGAGTTCAACAACCCACCAAAGATGATTTCAAGGGGCAGCCGAGCAGGTCTAGTGAAGTGGCTGTTATCTGCAAGTTTTGGCAGCCGAGTTCCTAAAGTATAGGAGGACTGTTGGGGTCTTTAAATTGTATAAATAAGAAGGCCTCAGGCCTCAGTAGGTTAGCTATTGAACAATTCATTTTTTGCACATTAGTGCAGCTCTGCATTCATCTAATTTTTGTGCTCTTTCTGTAAATAGTTTTGTGACATGACTATTATTTTTTGATCAATGAAGATAAATTCAGCCTTGAACCAGAACTGATATCTTTAAGGGAGCTATAGCTCTTGGGGTTGGGCCCAACCCAAGTGCCCAGTACCTCCTTCTTGTATTTATATGTGTTTTTCTTGCATTCTTGGAATAATTTCTGTTACTTAGATTAAATCTTGCTTTATTACTTAGGTTGTTTTTGATGATTAGAATAGTTTCTCTTGCTTCAAGTTGACTAGTCAGTTCGCTGCAATAATAGAAAAGATCCACAAAAAGGCTACCAAGTAGGCTTTGAGCTCCTTTCTCCCTCCTAATTGAGACCAAAGTACTCTTGTTGCTACCAAAACAATGTTTTTGTTTTCCAATGCAATTGCTAGTGTTAGATTTCGAGTTGGAAAAGTTGATATCAGTTGTGTTTTCATGCTTAGATCTATTCTTGCTCAATTTCCATAGCTTTATTGCATAACTTCCTGTCCATCAAGTTCTGTTCAACACTTTTCTGTTTTCCAGGTCAGAATTAGGTCAAAATTAAGTAAAACTTTGTTTCCATAGTTTTTGCTTGGGTCCGTTTTGAAAAGAAGTGTGCAGAGCACTTGTAAGACACTCCAACCTATCGTTCCTCCATCATACAACCTGTTCCAGTCTCTTTCTCAATGTTTTCTTCACTTATTTGCCACACTTTCTCAAATAACCCTAATTTCTACATTTTTGTGCAAAATCACTTTCTTAACCTTTGAACAACTCCAACCATCTTTTTCACTCTTGAGCTTCATTTACAAGGTCCTAGACCCCTTAACATCTCTATCCATCTTTCATTTCCACTTTCCCACCATTTTTCCTTCTCCAAACCTTCGAAAATCACTTTCGGCCTGCTCATGTAGAACTCCCTGTAGATCCCCTGCAGACTTCCTGTAGAAGTTCATGCGAGCAAGTTTTCGAGATCTGACATCCATGGAATTCTCCAGAAGGATGCTAGCAACTCCTTAGGTCCTCTCCACACCTTCCTCATCATCTGTAACAGCCAAATCCATCTCCTTTCGCTGCCAAATCTCTGCATAGTCAAATAAGTAAAACACAACCATAATAATTCTGCATAAAATTGCTCAAAAGTACAAAGGGATGGTTCTTCCACGTTTTCCTTAAGAAGTAGCTTAAGTACATGCATTTTACCTTGACAGTAGTCCATGGCATCCATTGTAGTAGTTTCATCTCTTTTTCTTGCAAAAGTAGGTTTAATGGGTAAAACTAGGGTTTGCATCTCCTTTCAGCTTTCATCTTCTTTCTACAAGTAGAATAGCCTCTTTTGAGTTAGCTTTCTTTCATCACAATTAAAAGCTTCTTCTGAGAACTTAGAAGTTTGCTTGAGCTCCTAGTGAACTTGTGCTAGCTGATCAAGTGACAACCTGCAGTAAGAGCTAGTACTTGTGCATATAGCACCATCGCTTCCAATTTTGTTACGAACTACCGGGTTAATAAAAGTAAAGAAGGGAGTCCTAGGAGTTGCAACACCATTGCTACAATACTGGAGCCCACCAACCACCCTACCACCTTTGTCGCAGGTGAGACCACCCTTAAGGCCTTCCCATGGAGGTTTATTTATACATCTCCAAATTAGTTTTTTTTTGGTTTACCAGTTGGGAAACATTTGGGCCACATGCAATAGGAGGTGAGTAACAGGTAAAACCTATGAACTCCACCCGAAATTAAGAGAATTAATTTTTTTAAGTGTTTTAACATATGTACACGGATTGGGTATATGCTGACCCGCGTGTACACAATTATCATAGGGCAAAGTAGCGTATAGGGAATAAAACATTGTTTTTAAATTTTGGACCAAGTTTGGAAGGAAGGGTTGCCCTAGGCCATAGTTAGAGCATCAAATCTACCAAAAGTGGTAAATGGTGCTATAATAGATGCCCCCTAATATATGAGGTCAGAAGGGGTACATGATGGCCAAAATGTATTAAGTGCATAGAAGGAATCATGTCGAGGCTGAGGAGGAGTTCACCAGAATTTAGCCTACTGAGCCAACGAAAGAGATCAGAAAGAAACTGCTGTCTCAAGCAGGCATACCCATGCTCAGAAATAGTAAAGCATGTCCGCATGTCAAGTACAAAAGTGGATCCAATATGCATACAAGTATAAAGTAATTGGAAATACATAATGGATCCTCTGATCATAATCAATAAAGTACGTGCCTGAATATCACATATGAAGAGTTGATCAATGATGTTGAAGTATGAAGCTAATCACTGAAGTCAAGAAAATGATCCAAATAGTACCAAGTGAACATGATGGAATAAATGGTACTACACTGCAACTCGGGTGCCAACACATAAGATATTGCTGTAAGGAACTGCAATAGATAAGGTGGATGGTGTCAACTAGCAGAAACATGAGCAACTGACAAGTGAACCAAGACATGATGATGCAAACCCGAGGTTTTCACTGACTGCTGTGGTATATTTCTACACAATGGGAATAAATGATCTGAAGTTGACCATGTGAGAAATTGTTTGATTATTGGTCATTGATGTATACCGTTAACAAACACGAGGCTACTCACTGATAATGATGATGAGAGTTAAGGTACCCAGTACAATCTAACAAGTGCGAATAAATGAGCTGTAGTTGAACACTTTGGAGAATCTATCAATCATGAGACAATGGTGTTTTCCCACTGTCAATAATGAAGAAATCTACCACTGATGACTGCAAACTCTAAGGAAATCAACTTGTCTTCCAAGGAATTAGACCTAGAGATTATTAGTGTCCTCAATAAAGGTTTAGGGTTTGCAGTTCCTCCAAAGAGTATTCTAGTTGAGAGGATCATTTGTAGCATAGAGGATGGAATAAATAACTTCTCTATGGAAGATAAGGAAGCATTGAGACAAAAATTTGCTCTCATAATGAGGAAAGCTAGAATTCCCAAGAGTAATTTAAGTAAGGAAGAACAAATTGCTTTTAGGTCCCTACGAAATAATGACAAAATTGTAGTTCTTAAGGCAGACAAGGGAGGGGCAGCGATGATCCTGGATAAAGAAGAGTAATTTGCAAAATGAATGAATACCTCAGTTGTGGTAGTTACAAGAGGCTTGGTACCAATCCAATTCCTAAAATTATGAGGGAGGTCAAGAAGGCAATTTCAGACTCCATCCTTGAGGAAAAATTAAAGAAGAGATTAACTCCTTCCTGTGAGACCATCCCAAGAATTTATGGGTTGCCCAAGATTCATAAGAAAGGGGTTCCTCTTAGACCAATAGCCAATACTATTGGCTCCCCAACCTATGAACTTGCAAAGTAGGTTGCCAGAATCCTTAGACCTCTGGTTGGGAATACAGAGTCTTTTATCAAGGACTCCCACGTTTTTTTGAATCTTATCAAGAATGAAAGGGTGAACCATGATGACATCTTGGTAAGTTTTGACGTGGTTTCATTATTCACCAAGATTCCTTTGGATGAATCTATTCAGGTTATAAAGGAGGTTACAACCCAGAAACTGCAAAACTTGCTGAGATTTGCTTACGGTAAACTGTTTTCACTTTCCAAGGAGGATATTATGAGAAGACTTATGGGGTGGTAATGGGATCAACCCTATTTCCAATTGTGGACAACTTATACATGGAGTACTTTGAAAAGAGGGCCCTTGAATCTGTCAGACTAGGAGGTAACTCCTCAAATCAAATCATATTATTCATTCAGGTTGTTCATTATTATATACAAGAGGGAGTGACTGTCAAGTTCATCTCCCGATGACTCTCCATATTTTCTATTATTTATTTACATTAATTATAGTTGTTCACCCAATCCCTATGATTAGGTGTCAACATTCCTTCCCTTAATCTGAAGGGATGTTGGTGAGTTCAAGCATCGTTTTGAATCTTTCAAGCTTTTCTCTTCCAAGCTCTTTGGTGAAGATGTGTGCAATTTGCTCATTAGTAGAACAATGGCAGAGATGGATTGTTTTGGCCTCAACATGATGTCGAATCAGATGATATTTAGTATTGATGGGCTTCGTTCGATCATGAAACTTTGGGTTCTTGGCCAACTTTATTGCCGAGGTATTGTCAATCATGAGTGGAGTTGATTGTACTTGTTTTACCTGCAAATCTTCAAGAATTTTCCTAAGACACACAATTTCTTTTGTTGCCTCAGCCGCTGCCACATATTCTGCCTCTGTTGTGGAATCTGCTGGAATTGATTGTTTGCGTGATCTCCAGGAGAGAGCGCCTGATCCAAGACTCATAGCATAATTTGAAGTAGACACCCCAGTTTTTTTTGTCTCCATCGAATTCTGAATTAGATTATCAATCAAGTTGAAGTCGCCCACCTATGTATATTTGATTCCAAAGTCTTGAGTTCCCTTCAAGTACTTTAGAACTCTTTTTGCAGCAGACCAATATCCCTCACAAAGCTTTTGCATAAACCTAGAGACGATTCCAACATCAAACAAAATGTCTGGTCTGGTAGTAGTTAGGTAGTTGAGACTTCCTACAAGTTGTCTATACTTTGTTGCATCCTCAAATTCTTTTCCTTCAATGGATGTGAGCTTTAAGTTTTGTTCCATTGGGGTAGTCATAGGATTGCATTCAGTCATGCCAAACCTGTTCAACAGATCTCCAATGTACTTCTTTTGAGAAAGGAATATGGACTTCGGCTGTTGAGTTACTTCAATACCAAGATAGTAATGAACATAACCCAAATCAGTCATTTCAAAACCTTTCCTCAATTCCTTCTTTATGGATGCAATGTAGCTTTCATTGTTCCCTGTCATAAAAAGATCATCTACATAAACGATAAGATATACCACTGTTTTTCCAACCTTCTTGACAAACAAAGTTGCATCATCAAATCATAATGTTTGAAATTGAGTTTCAGAAGATGCCTCAGTTAGTTTTTCATACCAGGCTCGTGGTGCTTGTTTGAGGCCATACAAGGATTTCACAAGTTTGCATACTTTATGTTCATGACCTTTCACAACAAATCCTTCAAGCTGGGACATAAAAACATTCTCGTTTAGATCTCCATTCAAGAAAGTAGTTTTTACATCCATTTGATGGACTTTCCAACTATTCTGAGCTGTTAGGGCAAAGAGTGTCCGGATGGTAGCCCATTTTGCTATGGGGACAAAAGTCTCCTCATAAGTGACCCCTTACTTTTGCGCAAAACCTTTTGCCACAAGCCTGGATTTGTGCTTGTCAAGTGAGCTATCAACTTTATATTTGTTCTTGTAGACCCACTTGTAGCCAATTGGTTTGGTTCCCAATGGAGGATCAACCAGCTTCCAAGTGCCATTCTTTATCATGGCATCATACTCCTTTTGCATTGCTTCTTTCCATTCATCATGAGAAACAACTTCTTTGAAGGAAGTTGGTTCAAAATCTATAGACAAATTCAATTCACAATCATAAGAAACATCCATATCAACAAGTGAATCAGAGTCATCTACATCACCTCCATTTTGCTGGTTTGAATTTCTAGTTCCTGTCTTTCTAACCTCATCAGGATGAACATTTTCAAGTGTCTTTGACAGCCACTTTGGGGGACCTCTCTCAGATGGTCTAGGCTGCTCCGTTGATTGAGTTGGGATTGAATCAAGATTGAGTCTCCCAATTCTGTCAATCACATCACTCAAAGTATCATCTGTTGTTGGAGTTTCATGTGGGGGAGAGAGTGCTTCAGAAGAAGATTCCACAAGTTGATCTAGAATAGGAATCCCCCTTCAAGATGCGGAATCTGATTATCAAATTCTTGAAATGATTTCACATTTGCGAATCTATCTAAGCGATCAAGTTGCCGCTCAACAACATTGTCAGTTTTGGATGATTTAAGAAAGATTACATCTCTAGATACAAAAAACGTTTTATTGACTTCATTATAGAGACGGTATGCTTTGAATACCCCAGGAAGATACACTTATGACTTCTTGCACCAAGTTTGTTTCTATGTACCTTTGGTATCAAGGCATAACATGTGGAACTAAAGACCCTGAGATTCTTTACTGAAGGAATGTGCTCATACCACATTTCATAAGGAGTGTTGTTTCTAATAGCATTAGATGGACATCTATTCTTTACATATACAACACATAGAACTGCATCAGCCCAAAACATCAATTTTTCATTTTTGAAAAACATCATGGAGCGTACCATATTTAATATTGTCCTATTCATTCTTTCAGCTACTCCGTTCTGTTGGGGATTATAAGGCACAATTGTTTGATGTTTGATCCCATGTTGGCGAACATAGTTTTCAAATTCATTTGAAAGTGTATTCTTTTCCATTATTAGTGCGAATAGAGCCAATATGAGATTGTGCATCATTTTCAATCCATGTATGAAAGTTCTTGAATGTTTGAAAAGCATCAGATTTTTTTTTTTCAATAAATAAACCCAACACATTCTGGTGTAGTCATCAATAAATGTCATCATATATTTATTTCCATTTGCATAAGGAACAGACATTGGACCACATAAATTTGAATGAATGAGTTCAAGTTTTCTATGTGCTCTTGAATGTGAATCATGAAAAAATTGTTTGCTATGCTTTCCTAGAATGCAAGCATCACCTTGCTTAAGTTTCCTAGGAATTGTAGGCAAACTAGTGACACCATTTTTATTCAACAAGTGGAGGCCGTCATAGTTCAAGTGTCCAAATCTAGCATGCCATAATAAATTTGATGGAAATGTACCTTCTTCATAATGAGAATTGTATTATAAATTTTGTGCATGAGCAGAGGTACCTTGCAGCTTGAGAAGCCTTTCTTCTTCTATCCCCATCATGACAAGTGAGTGTTTGATTCTTTTCTCACCTCAAGCTTGCCATCAAACATATGAGTGGAGTGTCCTTGCTGGCGGATGTGGACCAAGGACAACAAGTTTCTCCTCATCTGTGGGAGATATATAACATGATGCAGAAGAAAGTCTGGAAGACTAGGCAATTTAAGCCTGATTGTGCCAAGCCCTGATGGCTTGAGTTTTGATTTGTTTGCAAAGTATACTGCTCCATCAACATTGTTAGTAAATTATTCAAAAAAATCTCTTCTAAAAGTCATGTGGCAAGTTGCTCATGAATAAAGCAACCAATCATTTTTCCAAGAAGCAAGTGAAGCATTTAATAAGCCTTCATTTACTCCAATATTACAATGTGCCACAACATAGTGAGTGGATTCAGGTGCTTTACCTTTGTGTTTGTCATTAGTTTTACCTTTGGGTTGATTTCTTTTCTTCTCAATTTTGTCCCAAGGCAACTTGCATGTGGATGCATCATGTGATCCATCTCTTTTGCAGCGTATGCATGGTAAATATGACTTTTCTCCTTGAGAATGTCTGCCCCCCCCTGCCTCTGAAATTTCTTCCTCTTCCTCTTCGACCACCTCTTCCTCTGGAAGAATATTGAGCAAGATTCTTTTCTCTATGAGCAAGGCACACAACCTCTTCAAAAGACTAAGGAGATGTCTTCTTGCCAAAAGCTTTCTCTCTTTTAGCAATTTTTTCACAAGGGAGTCGAAGGTATCCATTTGCTTGCAATGACTCAAGATAATTTGAGTAAGTGGGATAAAGTGCCTTGAGAAAAGCTATCAGAGGAATACCAGTTCAACATTAGTGACTTTGATATCATGCATTATAGATTTTACTTCTGATGCAAGAGCAAGAGGATCATTATTTTGTAATTCAAGGGTGAAGAGTTTAATCATGAGTCGAACAACTTCAAATGAAGGGAAGGTCGAGTGACTCACATAGGCATGTAAAGGCCGAGAGCCAAGAGCTAGAGCGAGCGCTAGAGCAGGAGTTGAGAGCTAGAACCAGAGCCCAAGCCAAAGAGCCAGAGCTAGAGTCAGAGCCAAAGCCAGAGCCAGAGCCAAGAGCCAGAGCCAGAAAGCCGAAGAGCTTCAAGAGCCAAGGGATAAGATGGTGTTTTGAGCCCAATGTTTCTGTGTAAAACATTGGAGTTGAGTGTGGAACTTGTAAAATAACTGTTGCCATAATCCCAGAGAGCGTAGCCGAGTTGACTAGAGCTCAAGGAGACGTAGCCCAAGCATCTCGAGTGAACTTCGTATTAAATTGTTGCCTTATGTGTTTGCTTATTGCTGCATTTGTCTATTGCCATATATATTTACAAATCAACACGAAAAACTGGATTTTAAAAGCACATAAACCATTAAAAACACATGCAAGCCTACACCTATATTTTCAAGCATTTCTTAATTCCGCATTGGTTAATCATTAAGACTTGGGAAAATTTAAAGCTTTGGAAGTAGGAGAGGTTCTTGTAAGTTAGACAAGAAGCCTAAGAGCCCCATTTTCAGATCAGGTAGTATCATAGCGGTAGATTGATTAACCCCACCTTCAGATAAGGTTGTATCAGAATGCTTGATTGACAGGGTAAAGATTTCTTGTTTGAAAGGTGTTTGGACAATCAAGGATTGATTGCCTTATTGATTGTATGCTTTGTTGCATACTGACTATTGTTTGAGTTTGCAGAGGTGAAGGGAAAGCTATTGATAGCTCATTCTAGGAAGGACAAGAAGGAAGAAGGGCTGAAGGCATTCTTCTATTCCAAAGGACCTCAGGGCAATCCTTGAAGCACAAAAGGTTGTTGCAAGAGGTTACTGAATAAGCTCTTTAATCTTGCTTGAAGTTCTTTTGTGCATTTTGAAAATGACAACTTCTACAAGTGAGTTCTCAAATTCTTCTTGCTTCCCAAGTTCCTGTGATGGAGACATGAAGAAAGACTTTTCCACCTTGATGGATATGGTGAGAGACATGTATGAGGATGGAAGGAAGAGCAACATACTTAGAGAGAAGTTGAATTCCACGGAGGAAGACAAGCAGATGCTTTCTGGCAAATTGCAGGAAATGGAGAGGCAACTTCATATTGCAAATATGAACCTGAAAAGGATGCATGAGTTGGAGTCACAAATCTTTGTTGCCAAAGAATCCTTGGTCAAGCATCAGCTTGAAGAAGAGGTAAATCATTCCAGTTTGTCTTCAAATTCTTCTAAGAATGCTTATATTGGTTCTTTTGAAAAACATACTAGAGGCTCAGGTTCCAAGTTAACAGTTGTTGTTGGCAGCTTTCAAATAGGTACAAATGAAAGTTTTGTGGAGCAGATATACTTCACATTCGTTTGAGCCACCTTGGATCAAGGATCAAGGTAAATAAGTTCAAAATACCTTCTGTAAACTTCACAGTAGAATTTTTGCATGAAGTCAACGAGGAAAACGATTCTTCCCAAGATGACCAACCCATCCAAGAAGGGAAGTGGTTAGAGATTGTGGTTCAGAAGTACTCTGCAAAGGCAAGTGTAGGGAGGCTGAAAGAAGAGGGTTTTGTTACTCTCATTTATTGCTCAGATCAGTATATCAGTCTTTCGGTGGACCAAAAGTTCTTTTAGTGGGAATGCGTGATTCGAATTGGACCCTCAAACACTCTTATAGTTTCTTGAACTCTATAAAACTCATACTAAAGTTTCAAAGTGCTATGGATGATGAGCTTATCATAAATAACCTCTGAACAATGGAAATTTGTGGTCAACATGGAACAATGAGGACCCTAGGTCAAAGCGCGCAGACCGTTGGCCTGTGGTGTTCGCGCGCTGACACAAATTGGCAAATGGGAGGTCAAATCCAAAAACAGAGGCAGTTTTTGATACGTGATTAGTGCTAATTGCGTATTGTAGGGCATCCCTCTCAGTGAAGGAAAAGCCCCAAGTGCTCGGTCACATAGAAAAGCACGAAACCGTACGGAAATCGCCGATTCCGTTAGAAGGCGGGTCCCACGCCCAAATTCGGCAGGATATCACGTGCACTTCGAGTGGTAAGCGGGTTTTGCTGAGTTCAGCATGATGCCACACACCGAGCGACACATGTCTAGTGGATGAGAGAGAAAACCACTTACATCGCATGAGTAACGGTTGAGAAACTTACTGGCATGATATAGACAGAGACCGTAGGATCTGGAGGCTCCAGATCAATGGCGGAGAATCAACCCGATGGATGACTGGATTTGATGAAGTTCTAAAGTAGATTGTGCAGGATTTTGAAGTTTGACGTGGACAATGAGTTGGCAGAGATTCGTGTTTCACGGGCATTCTTGGAGTAAACGGAAATAACGGCTGTTTCAAACGATCGAGTGTTTCCGATGAACTTGACACTTATCTGTTACAGAATAGGTGGCCACTTCCCTATGAGGTGTGATGCAGTGACTGTAACAGTTGAAAGAAGGGATTCGAATGGACAGAGGTAGGGAACAAGAGAGTTGAAAGCAGAAACGAACAGTCAGGAAGCAGATGGCTTAAAGCCACAGACTGACGGGGGGAGAAGAAGGGGGAAGAGTGAACAACGAGAAAAAGCTGAACACGCAGAGAGTCTTTGGGGTCACTCAGAGGTCGAGTGAAAAGCCAGAGAGCTCAATTGACGGCAGCGTATTGTTGTTGGAGTTTCTTGGAGATCGAGTGATTCACAGAGGCATGTAAAGGCCAAGAGCCAAGAGCCAGAGTGAGCGCCAGAGCGAGAGCTGAGAGCCAGAACCAGAGCCCGAGCCAAAGAGCCAAAGCTAGAGCCAGAGCCAAGAGCTAAAGCTATAAAGCTGAAGAGCTTCAAGAGCCAAGGGATAAGATGGTGTTCTAAGCCCAATGTTTATGTGTAAAACATTGGAGTTGAGTGTGGAACTTGTAAAAGAACTGTTGCCATTATCCCGGAGAGCCTAGCCGAGTTGACTAGAGCTCAAGGAGACGTAGCCCAAGCATTTCGGGTGAACTCCGTATTAAATTGTTGTCTTATGTGTTTGCTTATTGCTGCATTTGTCTATTTCCATATGTATTTACATATCAACACGAACGACCAAATTTTAAAAGCACATAAACCGTTAAAAACACATGCAAGCCTACACCTATATTTTCAAGCATTTCTTAATTCCGCATTAGTTAATCATTAAGACTTGGGAAAATTTAAAGCTTTGGAAGTGGGAGAGGTTCTTGTAAGTTAGACAAGAAGCCTAAGAGCCCCATTTTCAGATCACATAGTCACGCAGTTCTCAGCACCCGGAACAATTAAACATGGTATGAAGTCTGTCAAGAATGGCATTGATAGACAACAACTCAAAGGGGTTTATAAAATTGATTGTTCTTGTGGAAAAAGTTACATTGGCGAAACAGGTCGCTCTTTACAGAAAAGATTGAAAGAACATGGAGCTGATATTAAGAATGGAAGATCTCGTACTTCGGCCCTTGCGGAGCATTCCTTGAAAACAAAACATCAAGTATGTTTGGAAAGCGCTTCAATTATCACAAGGGAAGAACAATATCGAAGAAGGAAGATTAGGGAGGCCCTTGAGATTATAAAACGTCCAAAAAATCTCAATAGGGACAATGGTATTGAGATCGATAAAAGTTGGCTCCCCTTAATTAGAGAGTTAGAACCACCAAAGCATCCCAAGTAATTAGGTAGTTGTTTTTTCCTTTCTTACCCTTATAAATATCTAATCTTATAACTATATAATTATAATTATATTATTAATACACAAGAAT
>APFE030056632.1:0-13642 GCA_000404065.3 Pinus taeda | reverse complement strand
AGTGGCCGCGTTGGCTCAGGCCGTGGACTGTTTCCCTCTTTGAGGGTTTTAACCACGTCAAAATACTGGTGTATTGATCTGTGATCTGTTTGTGAGCGGTGTCCTTTTGGTGTTCCGTTTGAGGAACTTACCCTGTAAATTCCTACAGTTTGTAGTTACCTCAATGATTTCTTTCTTTAACCTTGAGAAAATACTGAGTGATAACAGGCAGGATGGACCAACTTCTTATTTCCTATGAACCATCTCATGAGCAAAGAACATATGTATGATTATATATGTGTGGGAGGGGGTAACACTCCAAGCCAACTCAACAGTTTCCTTAATTCAAGGATTTTGTCCCATGTCTTTTCTCATCAAACCAATTCAATGACTAGTATAATGAGTCCAATATAAGGTTCAATACCTATCTATGAGCAACTTCCCAATAGCAATACAGTTCGTAGCATTGTTCGTAATGACTTGGAAAACATATCACAGACCTATCTCATCAATGAAGCTATCCAACAAGTCATATGGTAATTGTGCATCTTTAACATATGTAGATGGATCAACAAACTTGATAAACTTTGTCCCTGTCAACCACCAAAATGTGGGTAACCCCATGGGAGAAAAAATTTCTCCTTCTTTGGATAGCGAGCTAGCTAGCAACCCTACATTTGTGCTAGGATTCTCCACCATTTGCAACAATCAAACACTTCTCAACCATCTGGCATTCCTTTTGAAGGAAAGTGGATCATCCTTTGATAGGTACTTTAACCATCTTGCAATCATGCACTTTGACTTAATGTTTCAAGCATTATAATATGAATAAAGTGGTGATCTGAATGATTGACAGATCTTGACTGTAAAATTGTTCTTTCACTTCACTATGGGAATTAGTTTTCAGCCCTAGTCCAGTGGGACCTCCTCTGAGGCCTTAGGGTTATAGGAAGGGCACTACTTGGAAAAATTTGATTGAAGTAGCATGTCAATGATATTCCATACCACTTTCCATCATTCCCTAAATCTCATCTCCATTCTTCGGGCATGTGATCATTGGTTCATTGGTATTGGCACTCTTTTATCCTCATCCTTGAGTGTAGGCCGAAATTTTTTACCTAGAGGTTGATTTAGCTAAAAGGATGTTAAAAGCAACAAATGGCCACAATGAAATGAAAAAGATGCCTAAGACAATAATTAGCGCATGGAAAAAAGCCTAGCATGAGCTCTACCCCCCTCATTAATCGTCACCCGATTCCTTGAGCACTTGATGCTCTGTCACATAATAAAGGAACTCTTGCATCTCCCAACCTTGTTGAGCGATAAGTTGTCTCACCATTGGAGGGTAAATAAAGGCTAAACCATTAAAAGAAATATTGGGCTCCTAAGCTATACTCACAGCCAAAGCATTATCAAAAAGAAGTAAAAGGCACATCAAAGGGGTGAAAAAAGCAGGTTGAGGAAAGGGGCAACTCATGCCTCCACATTTGCTTTCTCCTTACATCTATACACTGAAGATGTTGGACCCCCATCAGCTAGTTCCTTGGTCGTGTCACCTTGCCCTAAATTCCTTCCCCTCCATTGCCACTATTATCACAAGCACCTATTGATTGAATAGTTGACCTAGGATTTGTCACTTCCCCTTAGGGGCTAGAAACACCTAATACAATTGACCATCTAGCCATCCCTAACACAAGTAGGGAACACTTTTACAGGAATTGGTCTAGTTAGATATTTGAAGGTGATCTCAAGTTGAAGTGTAATTATGTCCCTAACATTAAGTATGGTCCACTATGATGCATCTATGATCATTGTAATTTGTCCCTAATGATTGGTGATCTTCACTTGATCTTGAGATGTTTTTTCCAAGTGTTTCTTCACACAATAGCAGAGGCACTTGAGGGCACCTTACATCACTCCATTGCCCAGGTCGTTTTGCATCTTTCAAAGAGCAGTGATGACCTTGCAGATGAAGTGTTGCCGCTCTACAGCAAAGCGTTGGGTACTTTAACAATTCCACAAGATGATTGACACCCCAAAGCACCCTTAGATGCTGAAACATTGGGATCCTCTTGCTTGTTGTTGGAATTACTTGATGTTGTACCCAATAGACCCAGGATGTCCCCAGGCTAGCCTTGACACTGTTTGATGGGTGTTGCTTGTTCCAAAGTCCATATCACAATGGTCATCCCCAGGACGACAAAGGAGGACTTGTACTCAATCCTCCAACCCCAACATTGGAAAAAGAAGGTGCCATGTCACCCATCTACAACTTGAGAGGGTAATGTAGGGCACCTGGAGCATAGTTTTGGGACATGGAGGTACTTCTTGAGGCTTCTCCTTATGATTTATAGTTGATTATGGTGGTGGAGCATCTCCTTAGCCAATTCCACACTTTATTGTGGCATTTATTGCTAAAAATGGAGATGAGGTCATCCTTGTAGAGGAAATTAACCCAGACGTATGGGCATTTATGGCATTATTTTATTGGTTTGAGCTATGAGGTTGGCTTTCAACCTCTTGCCTTGTCAAACACTCAAGAATAAGCTTGTATTAGGGCTTGTAAGCTTAATTATCTTGTAAAAGTAAAGAGATAGACCTCATATAAGCAGAGGATCCCTCCACTTCATTTTATCATCATCACACATGTGAATTCAACCTCCTTAGAGAGAGTGTGAATTGCCTTTGTCTAACTCACTACTTGGTACAATGTGATTTTTATGGAGAATATTTATATTCGAGATTGAATTTTGCATTGGAGACACCTTTTTGGGATTGAAAGAAGAGTTTCTTGGTGGAATTTGTAAGTTTATTGCTGATTTTTCTATATTTTGCATGTGAATGAATTTATGCTAGGGTTTCTAAAATGTTTCATGTCTAAATGCATATTGTTTATTGGAAATCTTAGTGAAATTTTGTGTGTCAAAGTTATTCTTCCTCGAAACTGATCAAAGAACTCTTGGGGTACATCTTCTATACTTAATTTCTCCCCTCACAAAAAAGGTAGCTAGGGTTTTACAAAAGAAAAATATCCTCCTCCCTCCTTATTCCAATCAAATTTTCATCTTCCTTTAAAATTTGCCCTAAAACTCCATTAGCCCTTGTAGGATTAGGCACTGGCCAAGGTTGTGTCGATCAAAATCCATCAAAACTTGAATACTTTCCTTTTCTTTACCTCTCCTAGGCTTTGTAAGGCAAGTTCCTAAGGTTTCCTAGGGCCAAATTGTCATAAATGTTGAGTTTCAATGGATCGTTGTGGGTCCAAGGTTTAGCCTCTTGAACACTCCAATCGCAAAATCTAGCATTGACAATGGTTAAACTTCCCTATTTAGGGTTGGTGTCATATTTTCTTAGCTCCTTTGTGCCATTAAAACCCTAGTCCCTAGCGAAGCTTCAATTTGAATCCCATCTTAGGGTTCCTCTAGATCTTTGTTGACTTAATTTACTGAGGGAATCCTTTCTTTGACTGCTACATGTCCAGATATTCTTTATCATTGCCTATCAATTAACCCTAACTTGTAGTAGTCCTTGGTTAGTCTAGGTTAGAATACTTGCTCCTTCATAAAGAAGATTCGAGTCTATTTTGGCTTTAAAGTATCTTTCCCTAGGTCATTTATATCACCTTGAGCCTCCTAACCAAAATTCCCATATAGGTGAATACAAGGAAGCCTCCCTTGTGGTGAAATTCCATTAAACAACAAGAGGAAGGTTGCTGAGGTGACAAGGGCAACCCTTCCTCATTGTTGCCATAGGGTATGGACCTTGCCTGGCGAGTCCCCTCACAAGGCCTGCTAGATTTTGTGACAACATTCCCCTTACAACAATTAACCAAGAAATTGAAAGTAGACCTGCCCTTCCCATATGTCCAAACATCCGACATAATAATGCACCTTGTGCTCTCCCATGTTTCCAAAAGCTATCCCAATCTCTTTGTGCAATCAACCTTTTCCCCTTGAAGGAGAGGCCCTCTCAACTCATTATAGGAAGGGTCCTTGTACCCCAGACCAAAGATAGTAGTGGCTTCAAAGATGGAATGATAGAATGGGTTGTTCTTGGTAATGTTGATCACTCCACAAAAAACATTTTGCCACAATCTTTTCAGCCTCCTCCTTCTCTTTTGTTTTCACTTTCAACCAAATAGAAGGTTGTCCCCTAAGCATTGACCTCAACACAAAGAAAGGTGAGGACACTCAGAGGTTGGGTATTGTGGAACATCATATGGTAGACCACACTCCCACATTGGGTCCAAAGATTTTAGCATTTTGAAAGGTGTAGAAGCATTGATTAAATTTGTAAACTTATCGGAAAAAACAAATGGGGGAAATTCAAATCCAAATCCATAAAAAACTTCAAGAATGCTACAATTAAAATATCATAGATATATAAGTGTTGAATCCACAATTAAAAAAGAGCAAGAAGAGGTATCTAATAGACATTGCAAACCCTATACTAAATCTTGAAAAAAAAAACAGAAAATGATGGCATAAGTTTTTTGACATGCTGAGGAATATGCATATGGTAGATTGGAGTAAATGCTCAGTCCACAAATGCTTAGTTGATGAAAATGAAAACTATAGATTCCATCTTGTTTGCTCGATGGAAAATGGTCACAATATCCTAAGAGTTGAATCTCCTTTAGCAACTTTTATAAAATAATATTTTAAAACCAAAAATCAAGACTTAAAGCAAGTGATAATTTTGATTGTTTGGAAATCACTATAAATTCAAATTATCTCAATAATTTTCAAGTGAAATTATCACAATTTATTATAGCAACATTATGATTGAGTTGAAAAAGACTACGCGTTTTTGAACTGGTGCACCCGTGCCCCAGCCTCCCCTCGGCTCCCACGGCCCTCTGCCGGTCCTCTGCCTAGCAGCCCCTGCTGCTAGGCTCTTTGCCTTTGCCTCTAGCATCCCCACAATCGGGCATTGCCTCCCTCTTTCGGCCAGTGCTGTTGCTGGCTTCTTTTTGGTCCCCTGGTTCGCATGGCTGGGAGTGTACCCTCCCAGCTACAAGACTCTGATGATCAAGCTGTGATTTTTGCTTCTCTAATCTCTGAAAATGGTGCCCCACGAATCAAACCCACAGCATCAAAGTTTGTTAAAAATCTGGCTGATATCCCAGAAATTTCTCTTCCTCCAAGTCTTCCAAGGAAAGGAGCGATCTCTCTAGCAGAGAGAGGTTTGGTTGGCCAATTTACAGGACTGTGGCCCTCTCCTAGAGCTGTTTAGAAATGGGTGGAGCGTAACTGGAATGCGAACATTCAAGGGAAAATCGCAATAAGATTCTGTGGAAGAGGATACTACACATTCCTCTTCGAATCCAAAGAAGACCGGAATCTCATCTTCAGAAACGATCCTTACTTCATGGACTCAAGAGGTCTTTACCTGAACAGATGTTCACTTGATTTCAACCCAAAAATGGATATCCCCAATGCAGTCCCGGTCTGGGTTCGCTTGCCTCACCTCCCTCTCCATTGCTGGGGAGATGAATCAGTCAAAGCAATAGGAAATGCTGTTGGAAAATACATTGACAGATGCAAACCAAAGGACAACATGCATGCATACGCCAGGATCTATGTAGAAGTCGACTTTGGGAAGGGCCTCCCGGAAGCAATCAAGATCAAAGTGGACCAGTGGACCCATATTCAGCAGCTGAACTATGAACAAATTCCGTTCAAATGTAAGGTATGCCATGAATACGATCATTTTGCTAATAGGTGTAGCAAACTAAAAGAAACTGAAATGACTAAGAATGTAGAAACCAATGAAGACACATGGGAGCAAGTCAAAAAAAATAAAACAAACCCCAAGCAACCAGGTCCAACACCAAAGCAACCCCAAGAAAATCACGCCCCAACCCCCTCTCCCCCCCCCATCTTGACCCAGTCAATTCCTTTAACATCAAACCCATTCGAATCCCTGGAAGAAGAAGATCCTTCATCCCAACAATCTCTGTCTCAAGACAAAGCATTAGCAGTTATTCACTCCCTCTCAAAATTTTCCTTCACCTCCTCCCACCATAGACCGTATCCTCACAAGAAACAAAGTCAAAGAAGCAAGCATCACTTCAGAGCAACCAAAAAAAGTGGGCAGGAAATCGAATAAAGAAATATGAGATGAAACAGTAGCTAAAGAAATGGCCACAGATACTCAACAACCGATGGATTCTTTTTTGGCCAAACAAAGAGGAAGTGGGGAGAAGACAAAGGAGAAGAGTGGGGCTCATCCAAAAGCAAATAAGTAATGATTTTGGTCTCTTGGAACAGCAGAGGCTTGGGCTCCTCTTTAAAATCCAACGCAGCCCGGGATATCATCAATCAAGAATAGCCGGATATCTTTTTGATCCAAGAGACCAAAATGTCAAATCAAGACTTTCAAAAATTCATAAAAAAACACAGAAGCTTTGAAGGAATAGCGATAGATTCATTGGGTTCCTCAGGAGGAATAGGTACAATGTGGAACAAGAGGAAATGGGATCTCATCAGTCAAAAATCAACTCACTGGTGGGTCAGAACTGATCTCAAAAAAGAAATTTACAAATGAAAAATTCACAGTGTTAAACATTTATGCCCCAAATCATTATAGGGACAAAGCCTACTGTTGGGACTCTATTAAATCAGAGATGCAGGAATGCCAAAGAAGTAAGATGGTCTTGGGAGGCGACTTGAATCTAATAAGGAACATTGAAGAAAAGATGGGAGGAAAATACTTCGCTGACCCACCGAGAGCTGCTTTGGAAGAAATAATAGAAGCTCATAAACTCATTGATATACCGCCATGTAATGGAAAATTTACATGGAGCAGCAAAAGAGTAGGAACCCATAATATCAAAGAAAGACTAGACAGGATCTTAATCCATGAAAGTATAGTAGCAAGATTCTCATCCATAAGAAGCAAGATCATCCATGCCACAGCTTCAGACCACAAACCTGTGGGACAGTAAGGAGGACTTCAGCAAGATCATCAAAGACAGTTGGGAGATGGAAGTTATTGGATCCCCTCACTTTGTTTGGGAATCCAAATTAAAAAATTTTAGAACAACAATCAAAAAGTGGGCAAAAGAGAATGCAATAACAGAGAAAACAAAAAAATTGAGTTGCAAAGAAAATTGGAAAAATGGAACCAGGAAAAGGAAATCCAGCAAACATCAGAGGAAGAGCAAGTTCAGGAGAAAGAAATTTTCACGGAATTATACAAGCAAAACAGAATTGAGGAGGAGCTGCGAAAAAAATCGAGGTGAATCTGGCTCAAAGTGGGAGATAAAAATACTTCTTTCTTCCATAACAATCTCAAGCTCAGAAGAGCTGGCAATCAAATAGACAAAATTCTTGCCGAGGGGAAAGAAATAAGAGAGCAAGAGGAAATCAAAGAAGCAGCCCATAACCACTTCAAATCCCTCTTAACTGCTGATGTCCAGCGTATGGATAGCGTGGATTTTCTCTTTCTAGTGGACTGCAAAATCAGTGGGCAGCAAAACAACGATTTGGAAAAGGAGGTTACTAAGGAAGAAGTTAGAGAAGCTATGTGGAGTATGCAGCCGGACAAGGCTCCTGGGCCAGATGGCTTCACCATTGCCTTTTACAGAACTCACTGGGACATAATAAAGAAAGATCTTATCAGGATGGTTAAAAATGTTTTCAAAAAAACCAAGATGGGAGAAAATACAAAATCTTCCCATTTGACACTCATTCCTAAAGAGCCAAACCCTCTCTCTTTTAACCGTTACAGACCCATTTCTCTTTGTAATGTCTCATGTAAAATTGTCACAAAAATCCTAGCAAATAGGTTGAAAAAGCTCTTGCCCACTCTCATCTCAGAGAATCAAGGAGGATTTGTCTCAAAAAGACAGATAACAGACAATGTTATTCTGGTGCAAGAGGCCATCCACAGCAGTTTAAAAAGAAAAGAAAAAGGCATGGTCATAAAACTTGACATGGAAAATGCCTTTGACAGGGTCAGCCATCAATTTCTTGTGGTTGTTCTTCAAAAGTTTGGAATTTCTAACAAATTCATCAATATCATAATGGAATGCATTTCAAATCCATGGATAGCCCCCATGATCAATGGAAGGCCCAGTCGCTATTTTCGAAGCTCCAGAGGTTTGAGACAAGGTTGCCCTCTTTCCCCCTTCCGTTTCATCATCATGGCGGAAACTTTAAGCATTCATCTAGAAAATCAAAGGAAAAAAAGGGAGATAACTGGCATAAGCATAGCGAGAGGGATAAAAGAAATCAATCACTCTCTCTTTGCTGACGACACGTTCCTAATTGGAGGAGCCTCAAGCTTAATAGCTAGGAGATTCAAGAAAATCCTTGATACTTTCCTGGTTGTTTCAAGGGGCCTGCTTAATAATAAAAAGTGAAGAATATATACTTGGAATGTCTCGCCCCAAGTAATGCAAAGGATCACACAAATCATGGAAATCCCAATCCAAAAGAACTGGAGCCAATTCTCCTACCTTGGTCTTCACTTGCAAAGGAAGTGGTCAAGTCCGAGACTTGGAACAAGCAAATAGAAAAAATGAAAGAGAACCTTCAAAGCTGGGGGCTGATGTGGTTAAACTTAGCGGGCAGGACCATCCTCATTAAAGCTCTCCTCTTAGCCCTTCCCATTTATCAGTATGTTGTTATTTTAGCTCCAGCTAGCATACATAAACAAATGGAGCTAATCATGAGAGGCTTTCTATGGCAGGGAAGGAAACAAGACACAAAAAAATTCAGTTTGGTTCGCTGGGAACAGGTGATCCTCCCCTTTGATAAAGGAGGCATATCTATTAAGATCCCAAGTTTAACAAACAAAGCAATGGGCCTTAAACTTGTGTGGAGAATGCTAGTGGAAAAAGGCAGCTGGTGGGTCGAGGCTCTTCTCAAGAAATACCTCAATGGATGGCATTCAAAGATCCTCTCTGATATGATTGCGGAAAGACCATGCACTCAAGCATGGAGACTCATTAAAAGGGTTATTCCTCAAATCAAAAATCATATTTCAAGGATGCCTGGAAATGGAAAAGATATAAATCTATGGACAGACAGAATAATGGGATCGGAGCCACGAAACCAATTTAAGCAGTACAGACCCTTGAAAAATTGGATGGAGGCAAAAAGCCTAAATTCCCTCCATGACATTTCGGTCTAGGATCAAAACTGTTGGTCCGCCTGGAAGGACCTCCCTCTTCCAGACCACTTAAAAAATAAGTGGGCTGAACTGAAAGTTACGTTGACCGGAGCTGCCCCAACCAACAAATCCTCCCAAGACAGCTTTGTTTGGGATCCTAGCGGAGGGAAGTTTACAGTGAAAGCTGGGTATCAGTTTCTACAATCCAACAATAACCTTGAAAACTGGAACCTTCGATCAGCAATTTGGAAGAATGAATGCCTTCCAAAAATAAAGTTTTTTGCTTGGACCCTCTTGAAGGGCAAAATTCTCACTACTAAAAATCTCAAGAAAAGAGGGATTCAAGGGCCATCAATGTAATGTTTATGCCACACCGAGGAGGAGAGCAGTAAACATTTATTCCTAGAATGCACCTTTGCTAAGCACTGCTGGCGACAAATTACAAGTCCTTTGAGGTCACCTATGGAAAACTTTGATCAGCTCTCAACTCTAAATAGAAACTGGGGAAAAGGCTACCCATATGCAAAAAAATGTAAATCCACAATTATGAGAATCTGGAATTGCATTCCTTTTGTTCTTTGTTGGCAAATTTGGCTCTTTAGAAATAGTTGTATCTTCAAAAACCAAAAGCCAAACCCAGCTCTCATTTTGGCCAAAACTCTGGGGCTTGTGGCAGAAATGATCAGCGCAAACTCAATGCATAAAAACAACCATACCAACTGGCAGAAAAATGAAGAAGAATGGTTCAACAAATTCCCGTTGGTATACTCCATGAATAAACAAGTGGCAGCCAATTCAGGAAAAAGAAGAAAAGATTGGAAACTCCGGGGAACCCAAACTGAAATAGAACAGTGGATACTAGATCAAAAGACTTTCACTCTACAGTTCGATGGTGCCTCCAAAAATAACCCTAGTAAATCTGGAGTTGGGGGATTTATTTCTGATCAAGAGGGGAAAGTTATCATTACTTATGAATGGGGACTGGGCAATATGACAAACAACAAAGCAAAGGCCTATAGTCTGCTTCTGGGCACTTGTATCCTTAAAAACCTAAAAGCTAAAAACCCTGTTATAATAGGTGACTCAGCAATAATAATTGCAGCTATGGAATCAGGGGGAGATTTCAAAAACCAGGCCCTCAATAGAATCAAGCAAAGGATCATGGAAAATACAAAGCAGCTGGGGATCATCCAATATAAACATGTTTTGAGAAATTTTAACACTAAGGTCGACTCTTTAGCTAATAATGCAATAAATAGAACTATTGGGTAGGTCCAAGAGAACAATAGTTCATATGAAAATCCAATTCCATAATCTGTCCCTCCTCGTGGTTGGGCATGTGACACAGTGTTACATCAGTCACCTCAGCAAAAAGACTGCTTATCCTCAGAGACAATATAGCAGCATGTCTGAAATTCTCAATACTGACATTATCCTCCACCATATCTACAGAGTAGCCAGGAATATCTCTAGGCATAGAGAAGATCTGCATTGGATGACGGAGCTGGGAAAGTCTCGTGTGAAGGACATCCAAAATTTAGGCATTAGTCAATTCAATATCTTCAGAGACAGCACTAGCAAAATTCGAAATGAAGCTCAGGATAGGTGCAATCTAGTGCATGATGATCCGTCTCACGAGGTCCAGGTGAAAGAGCGGGCTTATAAGCAGGTCGGGGTGCAACAGTTCCTTCAGAATTTCCCTGAGTGTAGCATTAAGGCAAGAGTTCTGGGTTTGCTTGGCATAGGCTCGAATTTGTGCTGCTTCTGAACTAGGCCGCTTGTTGTGCGCTCAAATCATTGTAGCAGTCCCAGTGGAAGAGTTTCCTCCTCTGTCCCGAGAGGTATTGTTTGTGGCCATTGTGATTGTCTTCATTATTTTTTCACTAACTGTTGGTATGTCTCTGTGAATCAGACTCGCTGGAATTTCTCGGTGCTGGACTCTCAGTGGATTGTCCTCTCTTCTCTCTGTTTACACTCACCCGTGTTCATCACTCCCTTCCCTGCCTCTTATCCCCTTCAACTCTCCCCTAGTGGCTTCTTCTCCCTCACTGTGATCATTAGCTATCCGCTCATCTCAACCTCCGGAGACCCACTGAATAATCTCCCTTCTCAGGACTGCTCTTCTATCCTCAATACCCTGACTCGACTGTCTTTAACTCTCAGAATCTTTATTGATCAGTTCTCTCCTTGCTAGAGTAAGTTGTTCAAGTCCCGAAACCAAATCATCAAGTCAATAAAAGATACCTCACCAATGGCAGAAAACCCATTGGATCGCATTGAAACCAATAGCAGTTGCGCTCTCTGCAAGGCGCACTGCTTTATGATAGCCCGTTTCATAAAGCATTTCAATGATCTCAAAGCAGAAGTTCAGTCAGAGAATAAATCAAAGAAGAAAAAGCTTGAAAAACAGAAGGCGGAAATCGAAGGCCTCAAACAGAAATGCAATCACTTGGAAGAAGCAATCAGTTACATAAAAACGCTGAATCAAAGTATCCAAGGCAAAGCATCCACCAAAAACAGTGATAAGAAAAATCAGCCGCCTGATGTCTCGGTCAACCAGTTCTGGGGATAAATCCACATGCATTGTAAATACTGTCTGCTTCTAGGCCAGTTCTTACGACAATATAGCGGTTATGTCTTCAAAATTAAAAAAAAAAAACAAGAACAGTGAATTAGATTTCGGGACTGCAAGCCCTTTTTGCACCAATTCAACTATGTTATCTCAAACATATGTAATGGGACTTGTCCCTCTTTTGAAGTTTTTTTAATATATAAGTATTTGACCGTGTTAAAAAAAAACATTATGATTGAGTTGGGGTTTGGCTAAAATATTGTGATAATTCCAATATTATCACGATAAATGTAACACATGCTCAAACGTATTAAACTCACTTGAATGAATTGGAATGTAACTACAAGTGATTACAAAACAATTCAATAAATGGTTTATCCCAGAAGCAAGAAGATCTTTTCTAAATATGTTGTCACAAAGGTCATGGATTAGAACAATGATCACAATGCAAGGGCATCAAATTTGCGCCCTCCCATTGACTCTAAACGCATCTAAGTTGTGGAGGAAGGAGGACCAAGCCACCAATGAATCCTAAGCCATCCAATCATCAACTCATGTAATAATTGTTATTCACCTGCGCATTGTTCGAAACATCGGGTCTGTCATCCTATGTCCTTGTGCAATTCCTTCTTGGCCCTTGCATTCTCCCTTTGTCTTCCAATAGCATGCACTTTCATTTGTTCAATGCATTAATGTGTGGTGGGAACCAAGGCCAGAGCCCATGTGACATTGGCAACAGTTTAAAGATGGTTGTGCGCCGTGCCACTTTCTATTGTGGCCTTTAATTTTTGTTTGGTGGTAAAGCTTGAGAAGGCACACTTGCAATTATTTCAAAGTATAGGAATTTAAGTTTATTAAAGATAGCTTTAGTTAAAGTTTAAGAAAGACTAGGGATTTTATTATGCTGATAGGTGCGTCTATTTTGGAATAGGGCTTCCACAATTTTAATTTAATTGTCAATAGTTATTAGGTGGATGGTAGGGATTTAACCTCCGAAGTATACTCTTTGTTGACAACATGGTCCTCCTCTACTCATCTCCAAAAGGATTACAGAGGAAGTTGGATGCCTTAGCTCTATTTTGCGATCTTTGACAATTGACAGTCAACCTAGCTAAAACCAAGATTATGATCTTCAATGTGATCAAGAAAAATTCGGAGCTTCACTTCCTATTCAGAAGGGAGGAGGTTGAGATCACCAACACGTATATGTACTTGGGGGTGCAATTCTTAGGTCCTCGCTTCAGTTTGCGACCAACACTTCAGCGTCGAATCAACAAAGGATATGGATCCTTAGCCCTTCTCAAGAGTCAGTGCTTTCGATATCACTTCCAGGACATCCCGTCCAAGATGAGCCTCATGGACACCTTGATCCGTCCCACTATTCTATATGGCCTAGAGATTTGGGGACCATCTTTACTTGAGTCGGATTGGGCTTCAGTTGAGAGAGTACAGATTCTACTTCTCCGCCACATCATTAGATGCAAAGAGACAGTACCTCAGCACATCATCCTTGCAGAGTTTGGAGCTCAGCCCTTTCGGCTTGAGACAGTGTTCAGTTTGGTCTCATTCTTGCATCTTGTTCGAGGATTTGCAGACTCAATAAAGAGCAGGGATCGTTACCCTTACTTGGCATATTGCTCTTCTGAGACTATTGCCCGTTCTACTCCCTCGAGTCGGACTAGATGTTGGTTTACAGAAGTTTTAGATCTCTTAGAGTCAGTGGGCATTCAATTGGATCATCTCCCTCCTTTCCAATATTCCTTGGATGATCCAGGTTACCTTCTACCTACTAGAGAGGAGTTGAACAAGATCATCAGGGAGGACATCTACAGGCAGTTCATCTAGGTCACCTGGGTCAATCCTTCGGGAGGGTTGCGCCCAAAGATGGCCTTCTACGGTGAGCACTTTTTGGAGTTGAGAGACGAGCTCATTATTTGACCCCAGTATATGTTTCACCACTGGATGCATACT
>APFE030056627.1:0-11687 GCA_000404065.3 Pinus taeda | reverse complement strand
CTTCCAACTTCCTGTATCTTGCATCTCCTTCATCTCTTTTGGTTCTTGGGACATTGGTGTCTTAGCTTTGCGATCTATTGTGTGCGTCCTCCTGAAGATAGACAGAGAAGAAGTTTGGTCTAGGAGATCTGCTTTGCTGTTAAATGAAGATTTATTTTGTGTGGTATTCGAATCCTCATAAATGTTGATGCTGGAGGGGTTTTCAAGTTCACTTTTTTGTTGCTAGGCAGGGCTTTCTCCTGTGATTTAGAATTTTCTCTACAGTATTCTTCTTTGATGGCAATGTAGTGTTCTTTTTGTGCTCCTTCCCACCATGTAGATCTATGGTGGTTTTTTCTAGCAAAATTTTTTTGGAAGGCTTTTGGGCAATTTTTAGCTAGATGACCCATCTCAAAGTAGAATCGACATCTGAAGATGACACTTTCATAATCGAGTTTCTGGTTCCACACATATTTTTTACTTGTTAGGTTTATTTCAGCTAGGAATCCGACGTTGAAGTCCATTTCCACACAGATTCGTGCATAGGTGGTTCTGGCGTATTCCTCTGTTTCTCAGCACCTGCAGTAAAATTTCCCAATTGCATTTCCAATGGCTTTTAGCGAGGAGAGGTTCCATAGATGCAAGGGTAGGCTTGGCAATCTCACCCAAACTGGTGTTGAGGTTATGACTGCTATTGAGGGATCGAATGACGGGTTCCATGGCTTCATCAATAGGCCTGAGTTTTCCCAAAACCAAGGGCCAAAATCTAGAATACATTGTCTGCTTTCAAGATTTTCAAAATCTACTATAAAGAAACCCCTAGCACAGGGGTAGATATTAATTTAATCAGAAATGACAGCCTTCCATACATCCGAGATCCAATTGTGTAGAGCTGTCAAACACGGCCAAAAACCATTGAACCGGCATATTAGGGCAGTTTCAGAAAACTTCAAAGCCTCATTGAGTGAGGCCTAGACCACCTAGACAGTGAGAATTGAGGCTTCACTGACGATATGGGCAGGGGCATGATATATATAAGTTGATATTAGAATAAAATACTTAGAATGGATATTAAAATGATTTATTTTTGTATCTAACTGAAATATGAAAATATAAATAATATTTTTTTAATTATTTTTAAATAATTTCAAAAATTATATAAAATTATCTTATTTCAAGACGAAAATATCTTATTTATAGTTGATATGAGAGAAATATTTTTTACGATATCTCTATTATGTTGAGTTGTAATATCAATAAACAATAAGAAAGAATACAGTTAAAATAAAATTATATTTATAATACTTTAAGTAAAACTAACCCATTAACTTTTTTTAATTTTAATTACGTAACGACATTATTTTTTAATTTAAAAAATATATTACTTTTGTTTTAAAAAACGTATAAACTTCACGTGAAATATATACATGATTACCCATAAACCTCACAATACATTATAAAATAAGTTGCGTAATTCAATAAATTTGAGTGAATCACTTTCTCCACTTTTTCCTATCAAATTATCTCTAACGAAAATCTCAAATTGCCATTTAAGTATTTTCACGAAAATCTCAAATTGCCATTTAAGTATTTTCACGTTTCACAAAATAGATTACTATATCCGGGTTCAATTTTTTTATCCCATTTGATTTGAATGTTCACTCGCCCACATAAGAAGACATACACGCTTTATCCTATAACTATAATATATATAATTTCTAACACTAATTTATCAGTGTAATTAATTTTTACGTAATTTATATTATCCAATTGTTTTTAAATCTCTACGTTTTGTTTTTAAAATAAATAGTAATAATTTTTAATAATATTCTAATAATGATCTCAGATAGGTTGACTAATTCAAGATGGGTGCATGTGCCACTCACCACTTAACTAATAGATAGGGGGTCGTGGAAAGGTGTCCCCTGCACATGTGATAACTCATGAGTAATTTCGAATAAGCGAATTATGTGACATGAATGGAAGTTGTTTGTTCGATGGGAGTATCTTGTTGGTTAGATGGGAGTATCTTCTAGCATGGGAGAAGGAGGATTTCAAGGTTGCGAATGGAAAGATAAATGAAGAAAGTTCGATGGGAGTATCTTCAAGCAGGAGGAGGATTTCAAAGTTGAGAATGGAAAGATTAATGTAGAAAGGGGAGTCTGTAACTCACTATTTCATATCAATGGGCAATAAAGATCTGGTTAAGAGTGGAATAAGGAAAGAATATGGAAAATAGATGAGTAGTAATGGGAATTATAATAGAGAGCAGAAGCATGCATTGTTCATGATCCCAGTGGGATGGAGGCATGTAATGTCCTTTGGGTACAGGGATGATAGGATCATATTTCAACTTATCAATGACAATTTGAATGAGGGAGGCCACAATGGAGTTGGGTTACCCATGGATTTGAGGAAAACTCACATCTCTCTAGGTAACTTCTATTTTAACACTTGGAATCTTTCCACTTTGTAAGTTTGTGTCTTAATCATGCTCTAATTGTCTCTATGAATACCCTTCCCCTCTATTATTTCCTTGGGGAATATTGATCATTATACCCATGCCGAATCCCTTGTATACAGTATGAAGGGAGGTAAGGTGTGTTATATGGCAAGAAGTTGGTATGATATTCATTGGAAAGTAGTGATCTTATGCTCTGCAATTGTGTATTTTTATCTATGATTCGTGGGGTATTGGGTTTATATTCCCTTTTTGTGTTGGTTCAATTATCATTGTGCAGTCATGTTGTTTAGATTCTATGAAAAATAGACTAGTTATGAATACTATTTAGGAGCAAGGGGTAATTCAAGGTGGTGACAAAACCCTAGTTGCTAAGCATGATAACGCCCATTTCCTCAGTGTCTAGGTTGATTGGCATCAGTGGTCATGCTATTATGAAGTTGTGGGGGATAGCTGGTGCTTTCAATGCACGGTCCTTGGTTAAAGTCTAAAGGTTAGTTGGTGCGACAAGTGGCTGAATATAGCTAAGACAATCTACATCTAGGAATTTGAAGGTGTTTGGAGTGCTTGATAGAAAGGAGTTGGAGATTAACCCACTCGATAAGACATCCTGTCAGTTGGTGTAGGTTCTAAGTGTAGAAAGGTTGTGGGACTATGAAAAGTGCATCAGTTTAGGGGGAATGAGGATCCTCTATTATAGAAAAAATTTCAGTGTACATATCTACATGCTGATATTGTCTTCATCATTTCAAAGGAGAGACATAAACTAAGGACAGGTTTTGCATACTACAAGAAGTGATCTCGAAGAGGGAGATCAAGTTTACAAAATAGAGTGGTAGAACTTGTAGCTAGGATTAGGGAGTAGATCCCTATATATGTGTAGGAGGAGTTAGCTAAGTATGAAGGGGAAGAATCCTAGAAATAAATTTCATCCAAGATGTTGTGGTGGAAGAAGAATAGAAATATTGACTTCAGGATACGTGGAACATAAGTGTTCGAGGCAGCTAGTATTTGTAGGTAGTAGATCTCTATTGGCATATTAAATTCCTATTGGGGCACACGTTGATGGATAATCAAGTAGTTGAAAGGGGCCTTCTTTAGACCATAGACCATATGCGTGTCCACATGAAGTACTATGACTATAGATTGGAAAAGACATATTTTCGATAGACAAGGATTGAGTAGTGCTTGAACATCCCTCTAGTAGGACCTAGAACCTTAGTTGATCTTATGGACCCTATTCTAGTTGCAAGCTCAAACTCAGAATTGCTCCCATTATCTATGTGATTGAACAAGTTTATGTTATTCCTTTTGTAATATTTTATATATGTGTCAAGATAGGGAAATTCCATAACATAGGTTTGTTGAATGATAGTCCTTTTTTATTTTTTGTGTCCCTTGTATCATTTTGAAGGGTATAGCTTTGTTTGTGGTCTGACCTCCCTTACGAGCAACCAAAATAGCTCTTCTGAATTGTTGATGTAATTTATTGGTTTTTAGATAATGTAATTCACCTTATGTAACAAAAATATTATAATAATGATGGAAAATTTGATCTAGATAATGAATGTTAGAAAAAATTAATTCATAACCCATTAACAAAAAATAGTGTAATTTTAACATAATATTCATTATTTTGCATGATAATAATATTGGAGGGAATTTTTCATAAGGTTGTACTTTTCATTTCACTTGAAAGTCTAATACTATTGAAGAAGCCCATTGGTAGTGCACCATGGTGTGGCCTTTCTATTTTTGTGTCGCGAACAAATACATGTAGAAAATAGCATTATGTGTTACTAACATGTATTGACAAAGCTAAACTAGGCTCCATCCATGCAACATGTTAGAGTGCTCACTTCACCATGAATGATAATGCATCATCACCATGTAGCTGCGAATTTAGCACACACTCTAAATTGTATCAACTATACATTTTTAACATAATGGAGGGCCTGCCCCATATGGAGAGTAACAACTCATGTCCAAACATGAAACTATGTCATATGATGGCCTATATGAAAAATGGTTTTGCTTGGTCTTCCACCCTCACCACCATAATTTGCATCCGATAAGTTGATCTTTCTCCTCTTAATAGAATAAGTATCCCACATTTTATCTTTTCTAATGTGCTTTATCTCTCCGAGGAATGCAAAAAGAAAGAGCATTATCATAATATTTTTTCTATAATGAATCATCAAACCTACAATTATATAATTTCTATTTCAACCAAGAGAAATCATCTCAAATGATACAAGCAACTGTGATGGTGTTACCCTCCTTTCAGACCCCACCTTCTATATTATACCACCCTATAATATTTACAACAATCATAACATGGAATTTAAACTTAAATTTATAAAATTAAATTCATGATGCATAATAATTTCATTAATGAACTATATGACCATAAACATTGCAGGAGTTTATAAAGATTCATTTCAAAGGAATTAATTGGTTAAATAACCTACTTCGAGGAAACATCTACTATGAAATCCACTCAATTTCCACCATGGGATGATGGTCAACAAGATGCATGGGCGATATGTGAGAAATTGTTTAGAATGAAATAGTGATAGCGACAATGGGGAAGATTGTTGGATGTTATATGGATGTAGCCTTTGTGGATAAATAACATGTGAGAGGTGGTATAGGTATGAGGTGATTGACCATCAATGTTTCTAGAAATGATAGAAGTTCCTTGATATAGGTAAGATGGATACCGAAAAGAGAGTGAGGGGCAACTGATGGCAGAATAGTGGATTTTGGTGAATTATGTGTCGATGACATAATGAATAGATAGGAAAATAACCCACCCTATATACACATTTATAATATTTTAATTAGTTAAATAAAATAAGGTAACAAAATAACAATTTCAACAAAATTTAAGTTGAAAAATGATACCTTGGAAGAAGAGGATGTGCTCATTCTTGGTGGGCATGGCTTCTCACCAAGTTCCAGCACAATCTGTAAAAACATTAAAGGGACACCACAATTATACCCAAACTAAATGCATCTATAATATGGACTAAAATCATATGAATAATTTTTCAAGGACGGATCATTTTAGTTTACCATACCTATGTATGTGGTAGAAAAAATGAAGAAATAGCTTCCACTATAACCTCAATGGTAAAAACTGGCAATAATGCATATATTGGTGCAAGGGAGTTCTTCTAAGGCGTAGTTATTACAAACAACATATAAATGGATCTTTGAAGAAAAAAGAAATATATATATATATATATATATATATATATAATATAATATATATATATTATTTCTTTATATAATAATATATTATAATATCTTATATATATATATATATATATATATATATATATATATATATATATATATATATATATAATCAACAACATATCAATGGTAAAGATAATAAAATTGTACATAAAGCTCTATCGTGTACAACCTCCAATGGCCCATAAACATTCTATCTACAATTGGTATATATATGAGGTTCACACCTTCCATTGTTTGACCTCTCCTCGTCAAACCATGCTATAGAGTATGATGGAAAACCCACGCTACAACATCACATTCTAGTCACTCGAAGTGTGAAGATGCTTCAAAGCTGCCATGTTGCACTAGGGTTCAAGTCAACGTAGTTATGGTGGTTTGGGTTTCAAAAATTCTATCCATTACTAGAGGATGTTGGGAACATGGTCCATGCCATCATTTGGGTGGACGAGGACCTAGTGCTAGGTTGCACCTAGTATTCTCTCTATTTTGTGTAGATACACAACCCACTACCTAGAATTTCGCATGTCAAAGTAGTTGATATGGAGTCTAAAGCTAGACTCTTCTAATAGGTTTCTCAAGAGATATAGATGTACCTTCCTATTGTTACAAGGATACATATCAGAAATCTTGGACCACCTTACCACCTTGCCATCCAATGGCATTGAATTCTTTCGTAAGTGCACTGGTCCATACAAATTCCATTCTTATTGATTGATATCTCCTCATTATTTCTTGTGTGAGTGAATAAAGATATAATTCAATATTATTTTGTAATGTTGAAGTCTTTTAATTTGCTATCTGTTTAGATCCATTTTATGGTATTGATATATACTACCCTTGTAATAAGGAAATGACTTAATATGTCTTGGGCATTAAGAATGGATGATATGATTGAATTTAGTGAAGTTTCTAGAGTCAACCATGAGAGCTCTTTTATGTTTTGGAGATAATGTAAGAGTTCCCTCAAAGTAGGCAAGGATTTATCAATTCCAACATTGTGTATTCTTTATTTGATGTTGTTGTTCGATTATTTTGAATTGATATTTGGTGACAATGATTTTGCATTCTCATTACGCTCTATAGTGACAAAGTGTCCGACAATTATATAAGATGCTCATGTTTAGGACTTCATTTCTTTTACTTTATTTTATTTATTCCAATTTTATATAAGAATTTTCAAACAAAATAATAATTAAAAAATTGATTATAATGGTTAGCTAACATCTGAAGAAGATAAAATTCATTTACTTGTAACTCAATATATACTAGGAATAAAATCTTTGCGTCGATGGGATTCCAAAAACACACTTTGTGGTTCAAATTGAGGAAACAAATGTCCCTAGTGCACAAAAAAATATGTCACATTACGAGCACATGTACAATCATGAAAATAGATACACATTATTGATAATACATGTGCATTCATGAGCCATGCCTACCTAGATGCACATTATTAAGAATTCATGTGCATTCATGAGTCATGCCTACCTAGATGCACATTTTTGAGAATACTTATGCATTCATTATCCATGCTTACCTAGTGTTCTAGTTGAGTGTTCAAAGGGCTTGCCATATTTAATAGATAGAAATGTTTTCACATTCCTAAAAGTGTGCATGCTTTCTTATAGGTGTGTGTTAGTAATAGCCTCATTTCCACCCTATAAACATCGATTATTGTTTTCATTTATTTTCTATTTTGAAAACCGGAGCCCATTAATATAAAAATATAAAGTTCATGTTTTTCCTATAATTTTTTTCTTATCTCAATGATTTCAAAAGTAATTCATATTTAACAAAATCATTTTATTTATAACGAAACATTCCCTAACTAAACCAACACTTTGTCATTGATTTTATATTGCTATTTTCATTATTTCATAATTTTTTAAAGATGATAAAACAATTCCCCGTCGGCCCTCTATTCCCTCCCCACAAATATTGCACTGATACCACGTATCCTTTATATGCATACTAATTTCATCATATTTATTTTATCATTTATGTACATAAATACCATATCAACATTTAGACATATCATATACTATACTAAAAATATTGTCAAACAAATGGATAGTTATAGAACTTTCCATGAATACAAACTATATATTTGAAATAGCTATTCAATTTTTTACATTTCATTTTTTTTATTCAAAATTTCTACATAAATTAATAAAACCTTGTTTTTTTGGTTAATATTGGAAAAAAATTGTTATGGAAAGAAAATTATTAATAGTTATTTATTAGGTTCGATTAACCCAAATATATTTATCATATAATATATTTTAAGCTAGTCTTAAGAGTTAGTTTAACTAGTGGAGTCTCAGTTGTTAAGTGTCTTACCGATTCGGGTCACACGGTCAATTCTCCTCAACTCCCTTGGGGTTAGACCCTGCTAGTCTGGCTGATGGGCTTTAAAAGATTCTCTTCAGAGTTTATCTGCCCAGATTTTCCATTGATGTAATGGCCACCCAATGTTTGTCAACCGTATCGTAAAAAAAAATGATACTTTAATCTATATTTATTATAATGGTTTTATATTTATTATTTTAAATATATTGTATTTCACTGTCTTATATCTATAATGATAATGAGAATTAACACACATTAAGATCAATGTGGTCTATTAGACTTTAAGAAAGTAAAATATTAATTATGTTTCTTAAAAAAAAACTCTATGATCAAAAAGAAGAGAAAGAAGTGCACCATAATTACTATAGTTAGGCTAATTAACAAGTCATAAAGATTAGAAGTGTGACAAATTTTTTAGAAATGAGTCAAAAAAAATTAAAAATGTGACAAATATTTTAAAAATGAGAATCAAGTAAAAATTAAACAATATAAGAAAAAATAATTTTTATGTTCAACCTTCTCAATATTAACAAATAACAAATTATATATATATATATATATTAAAAATTTATACTAAATTATATTCTTTAATATTATATATATGTATTATACATGATTTGTTAAAATGGCTGATCAACAGAAAAACACAATTTCTTTAATCAGTATCTCTAGGTATGTTATTATATTTATACAACATTTTATTACACGTGATAACGACGGATGGTTATGTATTCTTATGCATTTTTATATTTAAAATAATTTTTATTTTCCACAATAAGCTCGTAATTTTAGTTAAGTTAATTAAATTTAATATACAATATATTATGTATTCTAAATGATTATAATTATAGGCAGGTATCTTTGTTTTTTTCTCTCGAAAGTTGATATATTATTATTTTTTTTAATTACAAATTTCAATAATGTTGATGACCACATATCAGAATTAGTAACAACGAAATCGAAAATAAAACTTATAAAACATACATTAAAACATGGCTTCCAAAATGTACATTAAATCATTAAACATGCGTCGGATTATAAGAATTATAATATTAATATTCTGATTGTGCATTGGATTATGAAACATGCGCCTCTTCAAATTCTCATCTAACCGTTTCACACCCCAGGGTTTCTCTTAACTTAATCATGTGGCTATTGCGTTTTTAGCTATATATATAATTAATCTATTAGATATTATTAGTACAAAATAAATATAATTAACATTATTATATTATTTTAGTACATTAAATTTATTTGATTAGTATTAAATTATTCTACTAAAGTATTAGTATTCAAAATTAAATTAATTTATGTTTATAGTATTAATCTTTATTTACATTATGAAAAATATTTGAAATTAAATGATAATTAAATAATTAAATAATTATTAAATATTTAATAATAAATAAAAATATATTTTGGTATTCATATACTAATTACTTAATGATAATATCATTACATAAACTTTACATAATTTTAGTAATATTATATTAATTAAGAAAATATATTTATTTTAATATAACTTCATTTATATAATAATAATAATTCTATTAATGATTAATATTATATTGTATTTATTAATAATATTTAAGAAATAATAATAATAATAATAATATAATATATAATAATAATTAATAACATAATTTTAATAAAAATATAATTTAATCTTGTTATTATAACATTGAAGGTTATTAGGCAGAAATCTTAAAAATTGGAGGTCGTGTCCTCATCCACACATCTACAAGCTTTTCAATTAAGTAGTCAAGCAAGGGTTCCCTAAACATGGGCTCAGAGCCTAATTATCCTTATTTTTAAAAGTGGAGATATAAATAACCCCTCTAATTATCGGACAATTATGATCAACCCTCTCTTAGCCAAGTTATATGGCATTATTTTGGAAAAGAAGTTGAGCATATGGATTGAAAGTAAAGTTAAGCGGGCTAAAGGCCAAGTGGGTTTTAGAAGACAACACTCAACAACATACCACCTCGTTATGCTTAGGATCATTATGGAGGAAAGCCACAATGGTAAATCCAATCTTTTTTTCTGCTTTGTGGACTTATCAAGGCGTCTGATACGATTCCTAAAAACAACATATGGAATAGATTAGAAGAGATAAAGGTTCCTTTCGAGTTGAGAGCTGTTGCTATAACGTTATGCAAGAATATAATTGCCAAGCTAGAGAGAAATGAGGGCTGGTCAAAAGATATTAAGTGTAATATCGGAGTTAAACAAGGTTGCCCCCTCTCCCCTATCTTATTTGACATTTACATCGACAAGCTAGAAGGTTGTTTAGAGGAAGCAACATGGGCTGGCATGATCTTAGCTGGGATAGTCATCATCCTTCTTTTCTATGTTAACGATATCATTCTTCTTGCAAGGCTCCCATCTGATCTTGGTAAGCAACTTAGCCTCAATGATTTATACAACGGGTATGACTGTTAACACTAACAAAACAAAAGTTATGATTATCAAATCCAAGAAGGGCACTTATGCTAATTTTATGTATGAAAATAGTAACTTGGAGGAAGTGTCTTCTTACAAGTACCTTGGAATTGATATTCATCACAAGCTCAACTTGAACTATAGCATTGAGAAAATTATTAATGGGGGATGGAAAGCTTATTTTGGTCTTGAAAATAATTGTAAAATGAAAATCCTAGTAATGTGGGATAGAAACAAGTTACTCTTTGAAACGTTAGTCACTCTTGTTATTTTATATGGATGCGAGGTTTGGGGTTGCAACATCTCTAGAGAATCCTGGAGAAATATTGAGCAAATCCATAAGTTTTTTATATTGTATAACCTCAAAATTAAAAGCAATACACCCTATCCTATTCTCCTTATAGAAGCGGGTCTTTCCCCTATCAAGAGCCTAGCTATGACTGGGCTTTTGTTGTACAAGCAGAAACTCCATAACATAGGAGACCATAGACCTCCTAAGCTTGCCTTAAATTCCCACCAAAACCACCTAAGGCTCAAACGAGGTTGATATAAAGACACTAGGGTATGGTTAAACCTTTGGGAGATCGACAAGAATGTTGCAATGCAAAACATTAATAACATTAAAAATATTGTTACTTCCAAGTTCAAAGAAAAAGAATGGTGTGAGAAAGATTTAGTAGCTAAAAGAAAATTAATATATTATAAGGAGGTCATCAACCCCATGCTAAAAGATCAAAAGTATCTCTTTGTTTTAACTAGTTCAAAGAAGAGAATTTATATAGCCAATATTAGAACGAAGTCTCATGAGCTCCATATTCAAACAGGTCATTGGGCAGTTCCTAAAACACCATGGATGGAAAGGATCTGCCATCTCTGTGAGAATATGAACATCGAGGATGAAAACCACTTCCTCTTAGAGTGCCCCGCATACAACCACATAAGATCTTAGTTTTATCACCTTTCTTGCAATACTGACCTTCCTAGCCTTTTACGATGTCAAAATTATAGTGAGCTCGAGAGGCTTCTCTCCGAGCTTTTTGAGCATAGGAATAAAATCTTAAATCAAACTAAATAATTCATTTCTTTAGGTCCGATAGACCAAAGTTTGGTCTTGGTGGACCTTAACCACCACCATCATCATCATCATGTAATATCAATACATTAGTAATAATGTGTAAATTTAATGACA
>APFE030056626.1:249070-301435 GCA_000404065.3 Pinus taeda | reverse complement strand
CTTGTGCCCCCCCCGCTGCGCAATCGGCGCAGCGAAGGGGGGGCTCCGCCCCCCCTCTAACCTCCCGGTTCACTACGTAGGTTAGTCGTGGAAAGAATATAACACAACCCAACACCAATGGCACGTCAGATGGTTTCATAGGAGCATACAACTTTTGTGCCAAGGTTGTTCATTCTTGACACTCATAATTCTAGCTTCGGAAGCTTTAGGGTGGGCCCGAGAGACTAGTTAATGATGCCTTTTTATTTTGACAGATTATGATCTGGTAGGTTGGTCCTTCATCACAAAGGCACTAACTTGTTTGGGTTTTGGATCAACATATGTGGCCATGATGAAAACCCTATATACTAATAGCTTAGCCTGTCTCAGTGAATAACTCTTTATCCCCACAAATTTCCCTACATTAATCCATCCATCAAAGCTACCCTCTAGCCATGTATTTATATGTTTCGACAAAATATGCTTTAGGTTACTTGTTAGAGTTGTACTACATTAGGGGCAAGTGTAAATCATTCTTCTCTTGGATAATTTAGAGATGGTTAATAACCATTTTTCAAATGATTCTCCTCTATGAGTTCCAAGCAATACTCAATTGATGGAGCCCTTAGATGCTGGGATACCTTTTATTCTGTCGTAGGACTAAACCCATATGTATTCTCATGCATCTCAAGGTGATGGGGACTTGAAGGTCCAACCTCCTCATCCATTGGTTCTTTACCAGAGAATTTGACTTCAGCATGAAAGTCAAAGGATTTTAAAGCAAGGCTGGCAAGTCCGTCACGTTTAGCTCCATCCTAGAGAACCTGGTTTGAAACTCTTGTTTCTTGGCCTCATGGGCATTTTTAGTTTCTGTCAGCCCCATTTTTTCGCAGTTTAGATCCATCCTAGATAAGATAAGATAATTTTATTAATGTCCAACAAATGACCATAAGAGGTCAACCGGACTGTCGGTTACAATGATTACATCATGCCAAGCCGATGGACTAAATGGTCCCCTTTAACATTTCTTTTAAAAAGCAGAAAATACATCTATAATCTAAGTAAATGTAAATGTAGAAGCTAGAAGCTCTTGGCCTCGAAACAAAGCACTGCAATGACGCAAAGAAGGAGAAGAAGGAGGAGGAGAAGAAAAGGTAGGGGTCTCCTGTCCAGAACCTACTCCTAACATCCGAGGTCAAGAGAAGAAAACTAAGAGAAGCGTCTCAAAGTCTGTTGTCCTATGGGCATATTGGGTTGTCGCTACTGTCGCCTGGAGGTTCGAGGGTGCCTCCCAGGGGTGGATCCAATCCTGGAGCGCTTGTGCAGTCTGGTGGGTCGGCCCCCCTGGGACCGCACTGATCTGGTCTCAATGTCTGTGGGTCGGTCAATGGTTCTTTCGGTGCTCCGCACTGATGGTAGCACCCTAAAGAAGTCTGTGATCTTTTCCGTGGTGTCTGATCTGGTGGGGGGCTGAAGAAAATGGGCCCGAAATCTAAAGGCCTCCTGGAGATAAAGTGCAAGGCATCTCAGATCAACATATCTGAGGAAGCTGGTCAAAGTCTGAGAAGACCTGAAGAGACAATGGAAACGACCCCGAATCTCAAAGTAAGCAGTGCATCCGAAGATGAAGTGTGTCTCTCTCTATCTCCTATAAGTGACAAAGCTGGCAGATCCTATCTGCCCTTTCGATGTAGTGATCTGTCTCCACCCGGAGTCTGTGAGATCCAACTTTGAACTGCCCGAGTGGGATTCTAAGGGCATGCATCCAATGCTGGAACATGTACTAGGGTCTGATGATGAGCCCATCCCTGATTTCCAGGCAATGCTCTGCATAGAAGGCCATTTTTGGACGCAACCCATTAGGAGGATTAGTCCATGTAATCTGATTGTATCGTCTATAAATATCCTCCTTAATGATTTTATTCAGCGCTTGTTGACTGGGGAGGAGGTGGCCTGGAGCATTCAGAGAGTACTAAAAAGGAGGGAGATGGTTAATCTGGATTCCTGAAGCCTCCAAAAGCTCTGTCACACCGGTGTACCAACATTTGGATCGGCCTGTCTACATACGGGCGATGTTCTCCAAGGAGCAATATGCTAAATATGGGTTATCTGTCATGACCCTTCCTCGTGTCTGCCAGGCCTCGGAGCCTGTGTAGGAGCGACACTAACCTAAATATCACCTCTAGGCGGAAAGGTTGAACGTCGAACTCTGCTAGAATGATGCGTTGAGGAACTGTCTGCTTACAGCTAATGAAACAGCGCAAAAGGAGGGTCTGGACCTGCTCCGCTGAGGCCCAATCTGACTCTAAGAGAGAGGGACCCTAAATCTCTGAGCCATAAAGCACTGTGGGGCAAATCAAAGTGTCTGTGATGCCCATTTTGGACGAGATGTCCTGGAAATGGTGCCAGAAACACTGCCTCTCCAAAAAGGCTAGGGAGCCATACCCTTTGTTGATCCGAGGCTGAAGGGTTGGCCATAGGCTGAAGCGAGGCCCTGAGAACTGAACTCCCAAATATGTGTAGGTGCTGACAATCTCGATCTCTTCTCCTTTAAATAGGAAGTGGAAGTCCAAGGTTTTCTTGACTCCATTGAAGACAATCACTTTGGTTTTACCCAAGTTCACAGTTAGATGCCTCTAGTCACAAAAAGCTGCGAGAGCATCCAGCTGTCTCTGAAGACCTTCTTGGGAGGAGGCAATAAGGGCAATATCATCTGCAAAGAGGAGGATGGAAATCAAGACATGGTGAAGAAGACACCCATTTGTATCCTGGATATGTTCCCGGAGGAAGGACTCAAGCTCATCAATATAGATCCCGAATAAAGTAGGAGAAAGGGGGCATCCTTGCTTGACTCCAATGGTGCTTCGGATGAAATCCGACATTCCTCCAACTGTGTGGAGACGGCCAAGGACGGCCTCATAAAGGCGCATGATAGCTGTCAGGAGAGTCGAGGAAATGCCAACCTCTCTTAGCCTCTGGAAAAAGATCTTCCCTCGGGACTGAGTCAAAGGCCTTCCGGAAGTCTACAAAGCAGCAATACACTTTAGAGGATCGATGCCTAGCCTCCTTGATCACCGCACGAAGAGTAAGGATGTGGTCAATCATCTGGTGGTTTGGGTGGAATCCTGCTTGGCCCTTGGCCCTAAGTTGTCTCTGCTTAAGGAAATGGGAGAGTGTCCTATGGAGTGTTGTAGCATATAGCTTGGAGAATGTGTGCCCAACCATGATTGTCTTGTAGTTGTTGGGGTCGAAAGTAGGCCCCGACTTGCGGATCGGGTAGATAATGTGGTATGACCAACCATCCAGAAATCCATCCCAAGCCACCTGGTTGAAAAGGTCCACCAGATATCCGACTAGGGGGCAAAGCCTATGCATGAGGAATTCTGCCTTGAAGCCTTCTTAGTCTGCTGCCCTGCTGCTATTCATTGTCCATATTGCCTCTCTGATACCTTTGTCGGAGAAAAGGTGGCAAGAGGTGGGGGGGAAGTAACCTGAATCAGAGGCTGCACAGGAATGTCATACAGTTGGGAGGTGTGAGAGAACATTAAGGCAGGATCAAGGTCGACTGGGGTAGGTGGGCGTCGGGAAAGGATGGTCCCCTAGAAATATTTAGGGGAGCAAAGCAGGAGAGTGGAAAGAACCTATCTCCTATGGGCAATGAAAAGGCATTTCTTGCGGCGAAGGAGGCAACGGTAGGCTGAACAAAGATCTGGGTATGTTGGTAAGGAGTTTCGGAATGTGTGTCAAAGGTGCTAGTGCATAGACTTGCATTCCTGGTCATACCATTTTTCATAGGGAAATTTCCCGGTTTGCGGGAGGTGGTGGCGATACCGGTAGAATAGGGGAAGGATTGGAGCGCAACTTCCCGGATTGCATATGAGAGGCACTAGTATTTGTCCTTGGCGGAGCTGAGAGAGGCGAACTAGGACTCCGATGGGAGTGTCTATTTGAGGATAGAGGAGAAGAGATCAAGGTCACCCTCCTCAAATCAGAAGGTAGTCGTGGGAGGGCTACAGGGAAGAGTAGGAGATGGATTCGGGAGGTTAAACTGCAGAGAGAGTGAGAGAAGTACATGATCTAGGAGAGAATGGGGGTGATTGAGAAATTTTTGATGTAAAGGAGGAGATCTGGGTTTGCAATAGCTTAGTCAACCACACCTGCTCCACCTCCAAATGGTCTGCAGGTAAAGAAGTGCGAGGATGGGAAGCATGGTAGGCCATTCAGAATTACCAACTCATGAGATTCTCCCAACTGTAGTAGATATCTCCCATAGGCTGTGGTGGGTCCCAAGTAATCCTCAGAGGTCTGGTGCATGCTAATCGTGGTCGGGTCAATCCCCCGAGTGCAAAATATATCCTATGTCCGATCGTGCATAGGTGTTTGGAGGTCTTTGGTCCGGGCATTGAAGTCCCCTGTGAGAATGACGTCCCCTACTGTCAAAAACCTGGTGATGTCAAAGTACAGGCCTGTAAAATGGTCTCCGTTTGAGCTATTGTGAATAGCGTAGGAAGACGAGATAGGTGGGAAGTAACAAACTGCGACATAAATGTCTCTCAGAGGTGATGTTCTGGCTTTGATCTGAATCCACATGAATCTAGCATACTCATCAGTCGCGACCACCAATACTCTGCTCCTGAGGCTATCACGGACGAGGCAAGCAACACCCCTTGAGCCCCTGACACCTTCTGAACTCCGTGTCTCCTATTTGCAAACTGCGGTCCACTAGTATCCTGTAATGTCGGGGAGAGGTCGGACTGGGCTCGCATGAGTCTCGGTAACCAAGAGAATGTCTGCTGAGCTAAGGGCTTCATAAAGTAGGCCTGGTGAAGACTAGAAGGAGCCATTGCCATTCTAGCAGTGAACCGAGAGATCCGTGCCCCCCCCCCTCTCCGCTCGAGCCTGTCATTTGGAGCTATCTGAACGGGATGTCCATCCTGGGGGGAAGGTGTCCTGAATAACTACCCGAAGGTTCCTAATCATTGTCCATTTCCCTGCCTATTTTGTTGCTGCAACCTATTCCCTGGCCTGTTTCAATTCAGCTACTTGAGCTCTTGTGAGGTCTTCATCCAAAAACACTTTATTCGGAAGAGAGAATAGCTTCCGCTTTGCTCGGAGTACCCGAAGTCTATCCGAGGAGTCACGGAACTTGAGGAAGAGGGTAGAGTCATGCCCTATCCAGGCTTTGTCCAAGGTTATGTCTGGTATGTCGAGAGTGTCACCTAGAAACCTGTTCCCCAATTCCTTTGGGTCCACTGAGGGGGGAGGTGTAGGGAGTCCTCTTACCTTAAGATTTAATTCTCTTGCTCGTCGGCTTCTTTCCTCCACGAGCTTTGCCTGCACTACTTCCTCCATTACTATGAGCGGAGGGCCCTTGTCCTTTCCTTTGACCACCTATGCCCATGTGCTGATATGCGACTCTGTTCCTTGTTTAAAGGACATTTGTTGGGATCTAATTTCCTCCTGTTTGTTTTTAAGATCTCTGATCTCCGCCTGTAAAATCTTGTTGGAATTTTGCCCCGCACTTTGTTCTCGGTATTCCTGCAGTGTTTTTCTGATAGATGCATTGTATCCCTCTACCCATAGAATTCTGTTTGACAAGGTGCCAATGTCGGCCCGTAGCTCGCGATTTTCCGCCTCTAAGTGTTCCATTTTCCTCATAAGTTGTCTAATTTGGGATGTCCAGAAAGCAAAATCTGTTTCTAATGCAATATCGGTGGGGTTGTATACATTCTCCTCTTTATTGTGACACTGTTGTAAGTACTTCAGCGGACCTCTGTTGTTGAAATCTTTGTACAGTGGCATTTCGGCTTCCCCAGGATCTTTGTTGTGTTGTTGCTCTTCTTCATTAGAAACAATGTTTCCAGCCCCCATTTTAAAAGATTGCCTCGATTACTGAGACCTCACCTTTGTGATACCCAAACAGTGGTCTCACTACGACTGTTATTTGACCGAAGTGATAGCACAGGATTCTTCTTTCCGTGGTTGCTTCGAGCCCTAATCACTGTGGCAAAACCGAACCCTTAACTCTGTAAGCACCGAGCCCTTAACTCAGGGATCGTGGTTTTGTTGTGCGGACAGGGTTCGATCAGATAGAGACAAGGGCGACAGGGATGGCAATTGGCGGAAATGGCAGTGACGCAGGGATGGAGCAGCAATGGGGTTTGGCAGCGTCGGAGCAAGGAGTCAAAACAGGAGTCGGGACGCGGGGAGGAGCAGCGGGGAGTTGGGACGCGGGGAGGAGCAGCGGGGAGTCGGGACACAGGGGGGAGGAGCAGTGAGTCGGGCTGCAGGTAGGAGCAGCGGCGGGGTTTGGCGGCGTCGGAGCAAGAAGTCGAAGCAGGAGTTGGGACGCTGGGAGGAGCAGTGAGGAAAACCTTTTATACAAGTTATCAAAAACTGGTTTGAAATTCTTGTTTCTTGGCCTCATGGGCATTTTCAGTTTGTCAGCCCCATTTTCTGGCAGTTTGATCTCCTATGGGTTCCCAAAGATGCTTGCAGATGTTCTCCTACTACAAATTGTCTAGGATGCATAGACTTCAAGAAGTTCAAGAACCCTTTGTTTAACTATTCATGATATTGATGCTAATACCAATTTGATCCAAAGAGTATTGAAGCTTTGATACCATTGATCAGTTTTATCTACTGGGCAAGTCAGAATCTCCTGGTGGCACTAATTAACATGGTTTTCCGTTGAAACTTTACAGACTAATCTCATGTACAAATTTATAGTAATAAAACAAAATCCTAGAGAAAACCAAATACAGGTTAACTAGAGAAAATCCTCATGGGGAATAGAAATTCCACTCTATATTAAAAATATTAACAGCAAGTACATTCAACGTCCCTGTCCTTTACAGAGGGGTTGTAATCCTTTGTTTACTCCAGGCACAATTAACAATTAGCCCAAGGGTGCAGAAGCCTATTATGTGCTTGACCAAGGCTTGTCTGTCTCATCTACTCTTCAGAAAAATAGTGAACTCCAACTATCCAAGCTGTCTCCGACACAATTCAGCTTAAACTTACACAGCAGTTATAGCCAATAAAATGTATGCTCATTTTCCTTAACTGTCCCTTGATATGCCCAACTTCTAATCCATTTCACATGCTTGGCTGTTATGCTTATTTGTCATAACTGTACCTTGATATGCCCAACTTCTAATTCATTTCACATGGTTGGCTAGAGTAGTTTGGGATTGCAACCCATCTACGCGCCTCAGTTCTCTGAAAGGGGCTTGCCCAATTTTTGCTTTCTTGGGCTTAATTAACTTCAGCTATCTTGACCCTTTTCTTCCAGGGTTTTCTCAATTTGGGATATATTCAAATCCCTTAGATCCAACTATGGACCTGCATTTCACCTTAAACCTTTTCTTTCAGATGAATACATTAGCATGCCCTGCAAAGCGCACTACATAGGTTGCAACATAGCATAGAAATTACTAAATAGATGCATTTCAATTTGTTAATGAAAGAATGATCCAAAGACAAGCTCAAACTCTTAACTCAGCCAATGGATTCCCCATTGCAGGAGTGATCTGAGGAAAAGTAGAAACTAGAATGGATCCATCTTAACCCCGGACCTATTAAGCACCAAAAGTGATAAAAAAAACTCAGGTGCAACCCTCTTGACACTAGAAGATACAGGGGTTAAGATGGATATGCAAACTTACAGTAATATTTACAATTCTTTGTTTCTTTTGACATTAGCCTTTGGATTTCCCAGGGTTAAGATGGATCTATGCTTATTTACATAAAAGCTTTATAGTAATTTTCAAGTTTTCTGGTTTTTTTGACATTAAGCTTCATCTCTCTGCCTTTTTCCACATTTTGGTTTATTATCACATTTGACGCCTCTTCCAACTCAGGTTCTTGGTGAATAAAAACAAATACAAACCACACCTTTTGCAAAACTACCTCGTAAGAAATTGATGATTTTTGAAGAGGAGAAAAATACAACAGGTTACCGGGTGAAAAATCATAATACAATTGAAAACAACCACATGTTATTGTCTATCAAAATGTCTAAGACGTAGACGCCGTAGTTCCTCTAAAGGCATCTCCTGAGAGACACCAGCAGGTGCTGTTGGGTACAATGGTGGACCTGAAGCCCGCCTCATACCACATAGCTCACATATTTCTATATGTATGTTGTTGTCAAAATAACACTGTGGACAGCGCCATACTAAATTAACGTTTCCAGATCTCCCAGTAACTCTACCACCTGCCATTCCATGACCAAAAGTGTCGTTTCTGGAGATAGTGAAATGATCTCGAAAGAATCTCCGAGGCCAGCCCATCATCCAAGTTAATTTCCTGATAATTGGGGACGAGGAATCACTCCAAGAGAAAATTCTTCTTAACCAGAGGTACAAGAATCCTGCAAATATGCCACTAAGGTTCCCAAGTAAGGAAACTTTAGGAACAATCATCTGAATAAGCAGCAACTCTGCCCATGCAGCATATCGTTTAGGAAGAAGCACTCCATATACACTGGTAGAACCTGAGGAGTTGGAATTAAGAACCACATTCAATGCAAACAGCACGGGTGATAATCCAGTTATACATTCTGAGGTCCATGGAAATGGGTTATCAAAGAAGGTTTCCAGCACCTTTGCTAGGACCACCACAATCCCATGTGACAAACCGAGCAACACAGCAACCATGGAAGCAAATTTGGTGCTTCCCATCCTCGTTTCCAATTGTACTCCCTTCCAGAAAAGGGAATAGATGTTGTATACAAGGTGTGACACATCCTCATGGTAGAAAGCTGATAAAAATAACCGCTTCAAATCCCTGTTCTGCAATAGACATCCAAATAATCAAGTCTGGTTAAAGAAGACACAGAGAAAAATACTGTACAAGATAACAATGGTAATGTACTGTGCCCGAAATAATTGTAACATAGTTTCCCTTCGATAAAAAGTATATATTCTCTCACTAAAGTCAAATTGAATAATGTCCATGGATAGCAGATTATCAGATGAAGTGAACAACAAAAAATTTCCACTTACCATTACCCAAACCCTAGGTTCATGCAAGTGCAACTCTATGAGGCATAAAATATTTGTAGGTCTAAAGCATGACAAGGTAATATCTACAAAGACCCAACATACACTAGACATGGAAATGGAATTACTCTTATCAATGAGACAAAAGTACTAAAACTTGTTTCATAATGTCTCTCAAGATTATTTTCAAGGTTTTCCACTCAAAGTTCTCTCCACCATATTGAAAACAGTACAGATTATTTGAAGGTTTTACCAGATGGATTTTGTTTATATGTTCTTCTTCTCTTCTTTTGTATATTGAATGGATTAAAAGAGTATTGTAAGTTTTGCATTTTCTAAAAAAAAAAAAAAATCAGCTGGCTCAACAAGTTTCATTATCTAGCTCCATTCATGTTGTAATGAACAGCAGTTCAAATATGAAAAAATGTCCAACACGAGGACAATAAATTGAAATCCATACAGGATAAAAATTAAATTACTTAAAGTTATAATTGATAATAAGTGAATGAGATGATGTACAATAGCATATGTGATGTGCGTTTAGATATACATTGAACATACATGAATAGACATGCCTTTCACAAATCTATCCTTTGAATCTTATTACTATTTTATTATTATTATGTGTACTTTATGTGTATTACATTGCCTCCCCCTTCAAGGATGTCCTCAAAGCATAAAAAGGTTATGTTTTCATGATTTCTTGTAATGTTTTCACTTGATGCTATATTCTTGATGCTGTCATAGTCGAAAAAACAAAGATATCTTTTAAGTAATGAACATAATTATCATATTGTTGACAAGTCAGTGCATCCTATTTTGATCTTCTATGGAATTGTGATGCTAATAAGATTCTTGGATATAACTCTTCATATTGTGATTCCAAGAATGATTACTTTTTGAGACAAACTTGTAATGGAATTGGTCTTCTTCAAACTATAGATCAAACAATGCCTTTGTTCAGAGCAATGTTCATATGTTGATTGGTTTGACTCTTGTGATTAGGATGTCAATAAGGTGTCTTTGTAACATGAATTGTCGTTAATTTTAGATAACGATGGTATGTTCTATGCTTTAGAGCAATTTACTTCAATTTTTCTTGTTAGCCTAATATCAATTTCCAGATTAGCAATCACATTAACATGATAGTAAATGCAGATAGAACATAAATAATAAACAGAAGACAAGCCAAGACAAGAGGACACAATATTTGGCAGATGCCAAGGAAAAACCCCAATGTGGGGAAAACCCTTTGATCAAATCTTCTTATTATTCTTCAAAAGTTCAGCAGAGAGAGAGAGAGTACATCATACAAAATTCACTTGCCCAAAGACTGTCAAAACAGTCCAGCCAAACAGCAGTCAACAGGATGCCTTAACCAGAAAGTCAATGCTGGTAAAACCATAAGAAATCCTCCTCCAAATCAGCTCGGTCAAACCCAGTCAACTCGGCCTTTAGGGACAGTCCAAATCAGCCCAAAACAGTCTGGAAATTCTCAGTCAAAGATGGTCAACACAGGTCAACGCTGCGGTCAAACTTTCAGCAGTCAATGCTGGTCAAACAGCCCAAAAGATATCGGTTTCTGTGTCCAAATATGTGGCTTGCCCAAACAGAGATATTCCCACAAAAATCATAGTCAAATGAAGTCAAAATCAAGTAATTGATAAGAAGTCAAAATCAAAGGAGTCTTTGAATATTTCAGTTATTCTGGAAAGTAGACTATTAATACCCATCAAATGTATTGAACAAAGTTCTACAAATATTGTTTTCAAAGATGTTTTTGAATCACTAACTCATGATTCTTCGTGGAAAGAATTCAATTGCCATGTTGATAACAGGTTGTTTGCCCATCGTTGCAAGTTGTTGATAATGCGAATTGAAGAAACAAGTCACCGAACCGAAAAGTATCATGGTCAGCATCATCAGGGTCATCTCTTGCAGGTGATTGATCGAATGTATTGGTACATCGTCAAGTCAAGGTGGAAAGAGAGGGAGTTCTACCCTCATCGACTAAATGTTTAGTCAAACTTTTGTGGTCCAAAAGCTTTCAAGTGGAGAGGAATGATCCAAAAGGATCCATTGATTCAAATTTGCACAGATAGTCAATTGTTGTCATCAGTGTTCAGAGTCATCGTCAATTCAGTTCAGCGTCGATAGTTGAACAGTATTGGTTATGATCAGGTTGTTCAGGGAATGTTCATAGGTTTTCATGGCGTTCAGCGGAGATGGTTTAGCGCCTAGTTGTCGATTTTAGTTCATCGACAATTCCCCAGGGTTTGGTCGACAACATGTGTTTTGTCGTTCGACAAGCAAAATTAGTGTCAACATGGGTGTCGTCGTGGCAGAGGATCGATATCGTCGTTTGTTGGTGATAGGCACGTGGGTTTGTCAGTTTTGCCAGGGTTTGGAGTGTCAAGAATGATCCATGGTCGTAATCTTCAGGGTTTGCATGTCACATTATGACAAGTTGTATAAAAGGGTTTTTAGGACAACAAATGTTGTTAAGTCCTAACCTAAACCCTAATACATAACCTACACCATGCACTAAAACACACTTAACCTAAGATCTACAAACCATTACCTATCCAAATCCATGTATCAAATCCTAATCTAAACCTATGCTAAACACCAAACCCTAAGTCTAAACCATACATTTGTGTATTAATCCTATGCTAAACCCTAACCTAAAGTCCAACCTTACCATGTATTAAAAATGCATTACGAACTATGTTTTAATACCCCTCGGCCAATGGAATACAAACCATACAATGTAAAACATTACAAATGCAACATATCCGCGTCCAACCGCAAGCCTTAACCGCGCGGGTATGGAAACCGCGGCGGAGAAGGCATGTGAGCAGGCTGTCGGAAGTTGCAGTTAATTGCTGGTTATAACCGCAGCAGAACTGGGTGGCATGTGAACACAAGTAACTCACCACGCAGTTCAGCGGACCGCCAATTAGAACCGTCAGCAGAACCACCAGCGTGCTTACCGCGGGCTTGTTCCAGCACTCACATGAAGCATTCGAGCTAACCTAAAGTTTATTTTGGGTTTTAAATTGTATTTTTGGATTAATTTAATTCATAAACACTATGTGACATTAAAGACTCTTAACCAAAACCTTAAATCAACCCCAGAAGTCAGCAAATTCATTCCTAAAGGCAGTCAAGGAGGTTTTAATGTACTTGCACGACTATAAGAGGCAGTTTTGCTCATTGAAGAATAGATTGGTGGTTTTGGGTTTTTGTATGCAGATTCTGGAGGTTAGAGGTTGTTTTGTTTTCAGAGTTTCGGGAGCATCGAGAGTCAAAATTGGAAACCGTAAGCAACATTGGAAAGTTGGTTCAGAGAGCTATCTGATGACAATGGTCAGAATTGCCTGTGTGCAAATTCAGTCTGACTAAATCACTGTGTAATCGACTCCTTTCTTCTCATTCCTAATAAAAACGGTCGCCCATCTTGAAAGTGGACCCGGAGACGTAGTCCATCAGGGACAAACTCCGTCATCAATTTGTTGTCTGGTATAACTGTGTTTTTACTATTTGCACTTCTGTTATGTATCGATTTCATGTTTAATCAGCTGTCATAAAGTGTTCTGCTCAAGTAGTTTACCTTGATTTCAGTGCTTTCAGTTAACATTCAACTCCTTAATGGCTAATCAATTCTACATCAGTATTTAGTTTATGATAATTTCAGATCATATAATTTGGTATCAGAGCAGGTTGCATATGTAGAATTTGCCATTGAATGTTAACCAGGTCAAAGTCACAACAAGGAGAAGGAATCCTTGAGCAGATCGATCCAGAGATTGGAAAGCGACGAGTCGTTCAGAAATCAACCATGTTAGGCCCCGATGCAAAACACTGAAACTAAGATGAGTGAAGAACAGTTTCAGCAGGCATTCTTAACCATGCAGCAGATGTTGCGAGAATTGTACGAAGACAAGAAGGCAAGAGATGCCTTCGTTAAAACCATCGAAGAAGGACAAAGGTAAAGGCAATGCTGATAAACCACCTTCACCTCCATCATCTCCATCATCCTCTTCTTCTTCTTCTTCTTCCAGTGCAGAATCTGAAACGGAAAAGAAACCTAAGAAAACATCTCTTTTGAAACTTGATGTTAAATTTGAGTTACCTGTTTATGATGGCGAAATGAATCCTGAAAAGCTAGATAATTGGATTAAGCAGTTAGAAGTGTATTGTCGCATTCAGAACATTTCTAACGATAAAAATAAAATTAAGTTAGTTACACTTAGAATGGGGAGAACAACTTTAATTTGGTGGGAAAGTAAAACTCAGCTAGATGTGAAGCATAAAGGAAAAGTCATCTCATCATGGTCTAAGTTTTTAAAAGCTCTTAGGAAGCAGTTCTATCCTTTAGGATACATGCAGCAAGTTGTTATTGATTGGCAGCCTCTGAGGCAAGGTAAAGGGCAGAGTGTTCAGGAGTTCAGAAAGAAAGCATTGTCGCTTGGTATTTCATTGGATACATGTGAAACTTTGCTAAAATACATCAGCAATTTACATTCATATTTGCAACATACTTTATTGATGTTTAATCCTAATGATTTTGATGAGGTGTGTGTTCAGGCCATACATATTGAATCAAGTGGCAGACCATTCAAGTTTACATCTTAGTCATCCAAAGTTGGAAAACAAAGATTCCAGTGACAGTAAGGGGAAGAACATATCGAAAAGAAAGAAATCAACGATCATTCAGAAGGAAAGACCTACTTGTTCTCATTGCCAAAGAATCGGTCATGATGAATCGAAGTGCTGGAAACTTCATCCAGAACTTAAGCCCAAAAAGTTCCTCAAGGCGAAGGATGAAAAGAAGGCCATTGCAGCAGACCAACAGGATCTAGGTTCAAATTCAGGCGATGAAAGGAGGATAACCGCCATGGTTACGACATGTAAAACTTCTAACACTGGTTCAAGTTCGAAAACTAATGTATCTTCTTCAAACATAAATCCTTTACATGAGGATAAAAGAGTTGAACTCTTCCACATAAGGATAACTTCTAAGCATACAAAGATTGACACAATGATTGACAGTGGATCGCAAGCAAATTTAATATCTGAACATATAGTTAATCAATTGGGATTGGAGACACAGAATCATCCAAGACCATACCCATTAGGTTGGATTAATAAATCAACTCAGATACATGTCACAAAGCAGTGTCGGTTAAAATTTGCAATTACATGTAAGTATATTGATGAAGTGGAGTTAGATGTGGTCCCAGTAGACATATGCGGAATAGTCTTAGGAAGTCCTTATCCTTATGATAGAGATGCAGTGTTTTACAGAAGAGAACATAAATATCACCTAAAGAAAGAAGGGGTTGAATTTATTGTTAGGGCACATAAAGTCAAATCAAAATTGGATTTAATTGTTACAAATCAAGTTAAGCAGTTAATAAGTTCAAGTAAATATGTACTCATGTTTATTAAGGAAGAACATAAGGATGATTGTTCAGAATGCGAGATTCAGTTTATAGATCAATTGGTCAAGGTGGTTAATTCTTTTCCAAGAAATCTTATTCATAAACAGGATAAGCAACATGAGATACATTTAATGTCCTATGAACATCTTCTTAAAGAGAGAATGACTCTCAACTCATTCATTCAACTGAATTCTAGAAACTATCATCATCGGTAGTGTATTGCAAGGAATGGTACATGTGAGTCTAATCAGAGACTTGTTTCAAATGGTATGTTTATTTTCAGTTTCAGGGGTGCAGGTCAGTATTGGGTAAAGTCAATGTTACATTTCTTTGGTATTGCAGCATCATTTCATGCTGTAAAAGTAATGAAGCCTCTTTTCAAGTGGAGAGGACGTCTATAAGCTTTCATGACAAAGCATTTTCAAAAGCAGATCTAAAGTTTCTTTATCATGATTTGAAAACTAATGCATTAAGTGAAAGTGCTAGTCAATGGAGATATCAGCTAATAGACGAAGAAATAGTGATTCAAGTAAATCAACAATTACTTAGATACTTTCAAAGTCAAACTAAGTTGCAGCAGTCTTTACATCACAGCTGGATGAGTTCTATGCAGCAAGTTCACTTAGTAATCAGTCAACAGGAAGGTAAATCAAGTCAAGTAATTGATAAGAAGTCAAAATCAAAGGAGTCTTTGAATATTTCAATTATTTTGAAAAGTAGATTGTTAATACCCATCAAATGTATTGAACAAAGTTCTACAAATATTGTTTTCAAAGATGTTTTTGAATCACTAACTCATGATTCTTCGCGGAAAGAATTCAATTGCCATGTTGATAACAGGTTGTTTGCCCATCGTCGCAAGTTGTTGATACTGCAAATGGAAGAAACAGGTCACCGAATCGAAAAGTACCATGGTCAACATCGTCAAGGTCATCACTTGCAGGTGATTGATCGAATGTACTAGTACATCGTCAGGTCAAGGTGGAAAGAGGAGTTCTACCCTCATCGACTAAATGTTTAGTCAAACTTTTGTGGTCCAAAAGCTTTCAAGTGGAGAGGAATGATCTAGGAGGATCCATTGATTCAAATTGCATAGATAGTCAAGTGTTGTCATCAGTGTTTAGAGTCGTCATCAATTCAATTCAACTTCGACAGTTCGACAATATTGGTTATGATCAAGTTGTTCAGGTAATGTTCTTAGGTTTTCATGGCGTTCAACGAAGATGGTTTAGCGCCTAGTTGTCGATTTTAGTTCATCGACAGTTCCCCAGGGTTTGGTCGACGACATGTGTTTTGTCGTTCAACAAGCAGAATTAGTGTCTACATGGGTGTCATCGTGGCAAAGGATCGATATCGTCATTGTCGACGAGAGGCACATGGGTTTGTCGGTTCCGCCAGGGTTTGGAGTGTTAAGAATGATCCATGGTCATCATCTTCAGGGTTTGCATGTCACATTATGACAAGTTGTATAAATTTTAAAAGGGTTTTTACGACAACAAATGTTGTTAAGTCCTAACCTAAACCCTAATACATAACCTACACCATGCACTAAAAGACACTTAACCTAAGATCTACAAACCATTACCTATCCAAATCCATGTATCAAATCCTAATCTAAACCTATGTTAAACACCAAACCCTAAGTCTAAACCATACATTCATGTATTAATCCTATGCTAAACCCTAACCTAAAGTCCAACCTTAACATGTATTAAAAATACATTACAAACTATGTTTTAATACCCCTCAGCCAATGTAATACAAACCATACAATATAAAACATTACAAATGCAACATATTAGCGCCTAACCGCCGGCCTTAACCGCGTGGGTATGGAAACCACAGTGGAGAAGGCATGTGAGTAGGCCGGCGGAAGTTGCAGTTAACCGCTAGTTATAACCGCAACGAAACCGAGTGGCATGTGAACGCAAGTAACTCACCGCGTAGTTAGGGGGACCGCCAGTTGGAACTGTCAGCGGAACCACCGGCGAGCTGACCGCAGGCTTGGTCCAGCACTCACATGAGGTGTCATCCTCCTCCACCCAGTTAGCCAACCGCTAACGGCATTCGAGCTAACCTAAAGTTTATTTTGGGTTTTAAATTGTATTTTTGGATTAATTTAATTCATAAATGGTGAATGTCACTATGTGACATTAAAGACTCTTAACCAAAACCTTAAATCAACCCCATAAGTCAGCAAATTCATTTATAAAGGCAATCAAGGAGGTTTTAATGTACTTGCAGGCCTATAAGCGGCAGTTTTGCTCATTGAAGAATAGATTGGTGGTTTTGGGTTTTTGTATGCAGATTTTGGAGGTTAGAGGTTGTTTTTCTTTCAGAGTTTCGGGAGCAACGGGAGTCAGAATTGGAAACCGTAAGCAGCGCTGGAAAGCTGGTTCAAAGAGCTATCTGATGACAAAGGTCAGAATTGCCTGTGTGCAAGTTCAGTCTGACTAAATCACTGTGTAATCGACTCCTTTCTTCTCATTCCTAATAAAAACGGGTGCCCATCTTGAAAGCGTACCCGAAGACGTAGTCCATTAGGGACAAACTCAGTCATCAATTTGTTGTCTTGTATAACTGTGTTTTTACTGTTTGCAATTCTGTTATGCATCGATTTCATGTTTAATCAGTTGTCGTAAAGTGTTTTGCTCACGCAGTTTACCTCAATTTCCGCACTTTCAGTTAACATTCAACTCCTTAATGGTTAATCAATTCTACATCAGTATTTAGTTTATGACCATTTCAGATCATTAAGGCTATTCACTACCATGAAAAGCCTATATATAAGTATGCACTCGACCTCAATCAAAGCCATCAATCAAGTTCGATCAAAGAATGGGATAGAGCCTAATAAACCAGCGAAGAAAAGGAGAATAAGGGAGAAGCAAAATTCGAGTTTTTTAAAACCGTTTTTGGGCTGAAATTCTCACACGTGCAAAGATGAAGTTAGGGCATCACTATTGCTACAGCTAGACTGAATTACAGTCAGTTCAAGGAGTAGAGTTGAGGGTCAAGAAGCATCAAATTTACAAGTCGAGTAGTCAAGGAAAAGAAGCCAATTCTAACAAAGGAGAAAGAAGGAAGAATTCACCATTATCCTCTCACACGTGCCAAAATCTAGGGTTTCTGCAGTAGCCAAAATTGCAGTTAGAATTGCAGGTTAAAAATTTTGGACAAAGAAGGAAGTTGCAGCAGCTAGAAGGCAAGTTTGACTAGCGTTGACTTTGTGGAAGAGAAATTTATCAAGAAGAGGTTTGACTTGGTCTTGGAGGGGTTTTTGTTAAGGGTCGTAGGTCTAGGAATTCGTCAACTGGACATTCTATAAGAAGAGAAGAATTCTTGTGGGTTTTCCTATCAAGTGGAGAGGTTTTGGCCTTGGCTTGCAGCCTACATTTTGTGTCCTCTTGTCTATTTGATATTCATTGTTTGGTAGTTGTTTGATGATTAAAGAACACAATAATAATCAAGTAAAGAAGAGCTAACTATAAGCATATCGAGTTAAGTAAAAATGCATCACAAGCAATTATAAAAGTAAGATAAATCACGTAATCTAGTTGCCCCTAGATTTCTCAACATAGAGCACATTGACATCTGTTGCGCAACCATAGGAAGGACCAAGCGTACAAGCAAATGATTGACTGGAGGGCAAGTCAATAGATTGTGGTCGAGGCCTGTTGGGTCCTTCGTTTTTTATGACCAATTTTGACAAAAAGTAGTTGCGGAAACAAGAAGTGGAAGTGGAAAAGTTGATGGTTAACTTGGCTAGAAAGCAGCACCAAAAAAGAACAAAGCGACAAGCAAAGAAAGTGAGTAATTACATTGGAACTTGTCAAGGTCGTGAAAGAAGGATCAAGATACTAAGGTTGACGAGATCGAGCAAATGTGGACCACGCGGATATATCTCATCGAGCTAGTTAAGTTGGACCATAACAAGCGAGCATGAACAAGATCCAAGGGGCTGAAATTATATATAGCCGCACAGAGTAAGCTGTGGAGAGAGAGATTAGAGAAGGGTCGTCACACTGTTGGAATGAGAACTTGATCTCTGCATCCATATGCTATTGTAATTTTGTTTTAGTTGGAGTCTATAATGAGAATTCGAATTAGTTTTGAAAAGATCCTACAGTCTTTATGGATCTGTGTTGTAATGTTTGAATCTCTTTGAATATAATATAAAAGGAGATTGTTGTGGGGATCTGCATGTGTGTGTTTCTGAATGAATGTGATAGTGTTGTATGACCCCCTTTTAAAAAATTTAAAGTCTTATGTTAAACTTGTTATGCATTTATTTACTTATGTGCAAAGAGTTATTAGATAGATCTGTGAATGATTATGGAGTTAACATGTATTTCACTTAAAAACATGAATCTTGTTACTCTCTAAACCCCAACACATCGCTTATAAGTCTTGGCACGCCTCAGGTGAGACCTCCTTTTGTTGAAAATTGGCAGCGCAGGAAGATATTCCCTCCTTTGGGAAGCCCTCCTCACCCTCTGGAGACCCTACTAGCCCTTGGAAGAATTTAATTTGGTCAAGTAAAAATATTATTTTTCTTATGAAACCCACATGTGCACAAAAGTACAAGTCCGCCTAGGCAAGGAAAACCCACCTCATCAACCACATATAAATAGACCTCATGTCACAACACTTTGGAGCATCATCAACACATCACATCTTCTCTCTCTTGTTTGGATTGGTTTGTACAGATCTGAAATTGGAGGCCCGAGCTCACACGTGCGAAGGGAGGGAAGGAAATTTTTGTTTTGGTGCGTTGGCTTTTCTGTTGGAGTGAGTTGACCAGCCTTTCACTTGGGTTGACTTGGATTATTTTGACTTGGAAAATCCTTGTTCTGGAAGGTTGGAATCATTGGGTAAAGGACAGAATTTTTCTAGGCATGTTGACTCACTTTAACTGAAGTTGACTGCAGATTTACTAAAGTTTGACCACAGGCTCTTTCTCTCCTTTGACCGAGCTTTTGTTGATTGTTTTGACTGTATTTTGACCAACAAAGGAGGTCGCATCCTTTGACTATTGACCGAGCTAATTTGGAGGTGGTTTGACTATTGAAGTTGATTGGTTAGGGCTGACTTTGACCAGAAATTACAGACTTTTACTTTGGATCATATTTGACTTTTGGGTTCATCACTCATTGGATATTGGTTAGTTGAATTGGATAGTCAAAGTTGTTGAACTTTGACTCATTGTCGATGAATTGGAATATTGTATCTCTCTGCTGAACATTTGATGACAATCTAATAGAAGAATTTTGAAAGGGTTTTCCCCCTTGTGGGGTTTTTCCTTGGTCTTTGACCAAATCCTTGTGTCTCTCTTGTTTCATGTTCTTGGTTGACTTCTATTACATTTGAATTATTGTTCTATCTTCAATTGCTTACTATCATTGGAAGATTGAATTTATTGGAAAAGTGACTGCTATATTGAAGAAGAATTGTTGTAAGTGATTATGCTAAGTATAGAGCACTAAAAAATTAACACCCTTGAAGAAGATTGAAATGTCAGTGACATGCTAGACTACCATGGACCCTTTGTTGGCACCCTGTAGTCGAACCCTGGGTCATTAGAGTAAAACTTTTCACCAACAGGGCCAGGATCAACCACAACCATACGAGGTAGCAAAGACTTTTTTGGGGTCGAAAACTCGAAGCCCAAAGGTCATATACTATACGAAAGCCAAGGTTGTGCAGCAACTAAGTTTAAAGTTAATCAAAAAAATAAAAATAAAAATAAAGTAAGGCGAGTTGAGTGGGTGGCCTATAAGCCTGTCAGCCACTCAACCACCACAAAGGTTGTTGACTAGGTCGTGGAATAGGAAAGCAAGCATGCGGGGCCAAGACAACAAATGACAGGGAATGATATGTCGAGCAGTCGGGTTGCAGCAACTGTCAAGGTCAGCATAGACGTGAACAAGAAAGTTCCATGAGAAGGTGTCGTTGGGGAGAAGTAACAATTTCAGTGCAACCAGGTCGAGGGGATTGTCGACAATGTTGCATGGGTGTGTATGAAAAGCAGCAGTCATAATAGGTTCATCGACAGGGGCGACACGAGACAACACAATAATCATTGCAATCGGTAGTCGTGAGAGCAACAACCAAAGCCACCACCATCTAATAACATTGGTCAACCGCAAATTTGGGCAAAGGGTGCACACCAAGATCGTAGCTGCAACAATGTGGACCAACTGGAGACAAGGGAGCTGACAGGTAGCTCGGGTTGAGAAGAGCGGGGATGGGACATGATCACCAATTGTCGGTAGAGTAGTCGAGCTAGAGTAAAGGGTAAGTAAGGGTAAGTCAAAGACACACTTGAGTGCAACTGCAAAAAGCATCAGCCCACAAAGATAAGCCGACACAGGGTATGCACAACGGTATAGTTAGGCCAAGTAGCCACAGCACAACAAGAAGAGACCATTGAGAGTCAACAACGGTAGTGTGTATACTATCAACATAGATCCATCTTAAATACGGATCTAACATGAGTCGAGAGGGATCAAATTTCTTCATGTGCAAAATTTTTTAGAGTGCAAAATACAATGTGTTATTTTTCATTGTTTAAATTGTATTTTTAAACTATAAATAGAGTATATATAAGACCAAATAAAAATTTTAACCATAAAAACGTAATTTTTTTTTTATATATAGATATATATGAAGTTGATATGGACATAAATTAGTTAACATAGATCTTCAAATTGTTTATTTAAATCTCTTATTGAAATATTTTTGAAAAGTATAAGATTTAAACATCTTATTCACACATTTTTTTTTTTACTTCTAATTACTTTACAGCATATTCATTTTTTTTAATTATAGCCAACATTATTTTTCTATTTAAAACATAATTTTTATTTTTAAATTGTATTTTAAAGGGGCATGGATGGACAGACAAACTTACACATCCCCTCATACTAGGTTGTAGAGTGAGCCTCTCGGCTCAATCATGGGCATGGACGTAACTCTGCGGCTAGCAGGTACCATGTTGAGCATGGCCGATAAACAAGGCTAAGTTCAAGCAAAGATGCAGTCGGAGCCCAAGGGACACATAAAGTTTATGTGTGGCAAGCAGCTAGATTTGATATGGTACAAAGAATAGTACCAACAACAGTTTGCATAGTATAGCCAATGTGATTGGTGGAGGTCAGTTCTCAAAGTGAGAGAGATAGACCATATCAGTCAAGGGATTGGTAATAGATTTGGGTGCCTAAAGGACCAGGAAGATTTTTCAATTAAGATCGGATCAAGATGGCTATTGTGGATCTTTGGTTTAAAGACAAGCTGGATGGAGACTCAAATTTTCTGACTTGGAAGGCTAAGGTCACCCCAGTTCTCAAGGAAAATGATCTCTGGAAGATTATTGAGAAACTGATCATGAAGCCAATAGATGACAAGGAAAAGGCTATCTAGCTAAGAGGGAGCTAAAAGCATAAAGGGTACTCTTGGATGTGGTGAAGGACCATTTGATCCCTCACTTGCCTAAGAAAAAGTCAGCCAAGGAGATGTTCCATGCTTTGGTGGGTCTATACCAAAGCAAGATCGTTAACAAAAAAATGGTGTTGAGGGACACAAATGACTAGATCTTGTAACAGTGGGGAAAAGGTGACGACAAAGAGTTAGTAAACATGGCATTGAATGACTTCCCAAAGACATGGGATCCATTCATCAATGACGCTGTGCTCAAGAGAACCAACTCTCATTTGAGGGGCTATGGGATGATTGTATCCAAGAGGATATGAGGCAGTCAAAGGCCAAGGCCAGCAAGCAAGAACGTGATGAGGACCTAGCTCTTGTTGATAAGATAGTGAAGAGCAAAGGAAAAGGTTTGAGCAAGCATGAGGACTCAACCTCACAGCTAAATAAGAAGGACTTCACTGAGGTCAAGTATTTTGCTTGTCATAAGACAAGACACTATGCATTGCAATGTCTAGAGAGGAAGAAGGGAAAAAAGGGTATGTAGTCAGTTGTAGCTGCGTCGGCAGAAGGCTCAAGTGGAAGAGTTTGCCAAGACGTTTGAACTAAATTTTCACTTGTTTCCTACGTTTCATTGAGCACCATAGTAGCTGGTGTGTGGCTATTGGATAGTGGAGTCACACGTCATAAGATAGAAGCACGATAGTTGTTTGACAGCTTGACAAAGTGGAACTCAGAGTTGCAAGTGGAGTTTATGGTTGATACCAAACATGCAATGAAGGGAGTTATTACAGCTTGAATCAAGAAGGCAGGTTGGAAGTTAAGGATGTGTTATGGGTGCCAAAACTCAGGTGGAGTTTGTTCTCAATCTTTATGATAGAGAAGAAGGAATTTGTTGTAGCAATCCAGCATGGACAGACACTAATCAAACCCATGGGAGACGAAGGCCATGTCATTGGAGTTACAGAGGGCAACCTCTTTAGGCTAAAGGGTCGGCCTATTCAAAAAATGGCGGAAGAAAAACATTGATACAGAACAAGAACTAGGAAGCTCTGAAGGTTGAGCAATTCAGAGCGAGTTAGCCTTCAAGTGTAAGTGGGGAAGACAAATTTGCAGATCCTTCCAATTCTATCACAAAGGTCTCTTGGTACGAGATAACCTTACTAGATGTTCAGGAGTTGGAGGCTTCTAGAAACAACACCAAAGGGAACAAGTCTTCAAGTATGATTCCAAGCCAGGTGGCAAGGAAGGCTTCTAGTTCAAAGGGAGCAGCCATTGCAGTCGATGTAGTTCTAAGATCAGAGCCAGTTCCAGGGGGAAAAAGTATCTCCCTCACTAAGAGGAAGTGTTGATGTTTGTAGCTCGACAAGGATGTTCTACACAATTCTAAGTGTCTAGGCATGTAGAAATGTTAATTTGGCAGCTCAGTGACAAATTCCAACCATTGGACTAGATTCCTCTTTCTCAGAAGACCAATTTTGACCTTTGAAGCATTGGATTCAGATAAGTGTAATTTTGGTATCAAGCTCACAATATGACATTTGTTCAAGTCAGCTTAGAGGACCAATTGTCCTCCTCCAACACCTATAAATACAAGTCAAGTGACCCTCATTTGGACATCATCATCAAGGATTTTCTTCTTCTCTCTTATTTGTTTTGGCTCACACAACTCTAAAGTTGGTTCACGGATATTGGTTCGTACAGGCCGAAATTGTAGGGTCTGAAGCTCGCACGTGTGGATTAGTATTTTCGTTTGTAGCCAGGATCGTCAGAAATTTTTCAGTGGTAGCCGCACGCATACAAGCCTATCCGTGCAGCCGGAACGCTTTAGCCATACGCATGAACACATGTTCCATACGGCCGAGACTTAGGATTTTTGGGAACAGTTGACCGCAGGCTTGAATGTTACTCTGATTAGTATAATTGCTGAGCTCATATCTTGGATATTGTTTGGTTGATTTTGCTAGATAATTTTGGCTCATTATACTCTTTGCTGAACATTCTATGACAATCTAATAGAAGAACAATTTCAAAGGGTTTTCCCCCTTGTGGGGTTTTTCCTTGGTATTTGACCAAATCGATGTCTCTTTGTTGATGTGCTGATGTGTTGATTGTCTCCTATTGTCATTGCATTTACTAATTAATCTTCAATTATTGTTGATGATTAGAAATATTAATTATTGTTGAAAGATTGCTAATTGAAGAATTGAATTGGGTTAAAGTAATTGAAACAACATAGAACAATGGTAAAATTAATATGGTGTCAGAGCTAAGGTGAAGGACAAGCCCAAAGGAGACAAGAGTTGAAGCAATCATCTTTGGAAAAGTTGAAGGAGTCTATCTGGTCAAGTCAAGATGTCAACCTTTTACTTCAAGGAAAATGAGAAGTTGGGTGACTCATCTAACTTTGTTGCTTGGAAGATCAAGTTGGAAATCATACCCAATGACAATGATGTTTGGGAATACATAAGGAAAAGTACTTAAGCCTTCAAAGCAATGTTATTAGAACCGAACCGGTGATCGAATCGAAAAACCTTATGGACTGGGAACCAGTCGAAACCAAACCAACAAAAAAAAAATCGATTTACCAAAAACCCATAAAAAAATTCATATTTTAAAGAAAAAAACAAATATATTCATGTGCATCCATATGAATCCAAACCATTTATACACAAATATGCAAAATTTCTAATTTATATAACACGTAATAGTGCATATAACCAAAATAGCACTTATTGCAAAACATCGTTGAACCAAAAAAGTTCAAACATCAAGAAGCGGGCTCTAAAAGGCCTTTATAGTCCAAAATAACATGATAGTATGATACTACAGTCAAGAATACTACAGCTACAGCCTACAAGTGCTAATTGTCAATGTCATCAATGATCAATCATCATCTTGATCATCCTCCTTATCCTCATTTGAAGAATGAGTAGCAACCAAGTTTGCAATGGGATTATGGCTTGATTCCCCTAGCCCTAAAGTTGCTACTGGTGCTTCTAATATATCTGACTTTGCAACCTGTGGAGGTGGGTCCAAGTCCAACCAAGAAAGGTCTTCATTGTCAAATGTTGGTGCTTGACTCTCCACACCCCATTCTAATGTTGGATCAAATTCAGCCAAGACAATGTTGCTCGATTCATGGGTTTTATTCGCAATTGGTCGCGCCTCAACCTAAGGTTGTACTGAACAAAAACCATGTCATTCAACCGCTTTTGCTCCAAACGGTTCCTCTTCTTAGTGTGTATACGCTCAAACACACTCCAATTCCGCTCACACCCTGAAGCACTACATGTCTGGCTCAATATTCAAATTGCAAATTTTTGCAATTAAGGGCATTCACCACCAAATTGTTGCCAACAATAGGTTGCAAAAAGGGTGGAAGGAAAAAAAGTATTAGCAAATAAATTTGGAACTTGAAACTTAGACTCAACAATTGCAAATTGAAATGAGTAATATAAGAATTTGCAAATTTTGACAGTTCTTACCTGGGGGACTCTTTGCTTTATTTCTTACAACCATAGAAATTCCAAAGGTACTGATACTCTCACTGTAATTCAAGAGTTTGTTATGCATTTGATCTTGAGTCTTGGAATCTAGGACCATGCGCTGAATGCATTTATACAATCCCCCTAATACCTCCCCATCAGCCTCAAAATTTGTAGTGTAATGGTACCTTCAAAGTTCAAAAAACAAAAACATATTCATCAAGTCAACAAAACTTAAAAGTTAAAACTTATAACTTATAAACAATGAGCATTGAAATCCAAAATTACATAACTTGGATTTAAGTAGTAGCCAGCTGCATGTAAAGGCCTATGGAGTTGTTTGTTCCATCTTTCATCAATGATTCTCCATAAAGGAATGCAATTTTGTCTTTTATCCCCATATGTTGCCTTTATTTGTTCCTTGGCTTGATCCATGGCCTCATAAACAAAACCCATGGCAGGTTTATCACTATCCACCATCCGCAAAACTCTGGCAAGAGGCTCACTAAATAGCACAATCTCCTCTGCCTTTGACCAAAATCTTTTATCAAGTACTTGGTCAACCATCTGTTTCCCTTCAGCCTTTTTGCTCTACTGAGATGAATTCCATTCATCACATGAAAACATCTTCTTCAAGTTCGATTTTTGTTCATCAAGGGATTGCAATGAAAAAAAGTTGGTTGCAAATCATGTGATGGTTGATCGAACAAACTCTTTACCGCCTGTGTGCTTTCTCATAAGATTCCAAACCCATGAGTGGTTGTAGATGTACATGGTTATGGATTTTACATCATCCACAGACTTCTTCACCCACTCAATTTTGCCAATATCCTCAAGCATGAGGTACAAACAATGGGTTGCACATGAGACCACCAAATGGTGGGTTGTTTTTCCTCCAACATATTTCCTACTGCAACATAGTTAGAGGCATTATCTATGATTACTTGTACAACAATTTCAACCCTTACTTCCATAACTACTTCATCCAAAAGACGAAATAGCAATTGTGCATCCTTCACCTGATCAAATGCATCAATAGGTTTGAGAAACATAGTACCTTTTGGACAAGCAATTAAGAAATTTAGTATGGGGCGAGATCTACCATCAGTCCATCCATCAAACAAAATTGTGCATCCTATTTTGGTCCATGATTGCTTGAACTCTCCAAGGTGCTCTTGTATTCTTTGGACCTCATTTTGTAAAAGTGGCCCCCTGATATCATGAAGAGAAGGCTTCAAAGGCCCTACCTTGAACTCTGTAAAGTACTCTTGTATTCTTTGGACCTCATTTTGTAAAAATGGCCCCCTCATATCATGAAAGCTAGAGCCTTTGGAGCCTGCTCCGCATGAAGCTATAGCATCAATCATGGGTTGTTAATATGAAGAATTAGTAGTAGCATTAAAAGGTATGTCTGCATCATACCACCTTCTAGCAATGCATTCAAATGTAGCCTCCTTCAATATCTTCTTCCATTTAGCATCAAGGGTTGGTTGAGAACCAGGGATGGTACAGGGTACAAAGAAGGAGTCAATCCCTTTACGGGTTGTTGTCCTCTTCAACTTAAAGCACTTGAACTACTCTCTCCAGTTCTAGCAAGGAAGCTAGAAGAATCTTCAAAATTGGACATATATTCTTCAAAATCAGGGTTACTAAGCATAGCATCATCCTTTTGACTTTTGCCTATCTCTTTTTTAATTCTTTTGTTTTTCCCCTTTTCTTCATTGTAGGCTTCAATTAGACTTTGCATCTATGCTTTAAGATCATCAAAAACATTTTCACAAAGTTTTACTTGCCCTCTCCAATGTACTAGATGTTCTTTAATTCTATAGATCCCCCCACACTTAATATTCTTCTCAAAATAGTTGCAAACTTTTATCCCTTGTTCATTTAAATGGCAGTGAACCCAAGTCGGATCATTCTTGTTTTGGGGGGCCATGACAACTTCTACAAGAAGAAATGAAAGTTTTGCATAGAAAACCCTAGGATTTTTAGAATTTTGTGGCAATTTTTTTTTAGAGAAAAATAAAAGAGGAATAGAAGCAACGAAATACCTAGAGAAGATCTGTAAATTTTGAGAAAAGAAGAAACCCACCAATCAGAAAATAAACTCTTCAATCAACTCCAAAATCTCCATCACAAATTTGCCAATGAAATCCCTCAAAATAACCTTGCAAATTTCAACAATTGTTGAGAAAAAAATAGAAGAAAATAACGACCACAATTTTTTTCCCAAAAAACAATTACAAATCTGGATTCTGCATAAAAACACTAGGGTTTTAAAAATTTTAGGGAAAAAATGAACATATTTTTGGAGAAAAATAGAAAATAATGGTTGAAAAAAATACCTTAATTTTGCCTCTTAATTTTCTAAAGAAAATCAGCTCCAAAATCCTCCCAAATCAGCGCTGGAATAGGCCCTACAAATCTGCATAAAAACACTAGGGTTTTTAAATTTTTTGGGAAAAAGAAGAACTAATTTTTTTAGAAAAATGGAACAAAAATAGATGGCAAAAATTACCTTGATTTACCCTCTAAGTTTTTGGAGAAAATCAGCTCCAAAAATGTTTTTTAAGCCGAGGTTGCACAACCGCAAACCAGCGAAACCGTCCTCCAAATCGAAACAGACTGGTTCGAACTGGTCTGTTCCGATTCAGAGGGTCAGTACGGACCGGAACTGAACCAGTCTGTCCCAGTTCGGAGGGTTGGTATGGACCAGAACCGAACCGGTTTGTTCTGGTTCGAAAGGCCAGTACAAACCAGAATTTGCCCCAAACCGGTCAGACCAGCCGGTTCAGCCAGTTCCAGTCCAATTCTAATAACATTGGATAGGATGAAAGATCCTGAAGGAAACATGATGCGTAGAAGGTAGCAAGGTATGACGTAAAAAGTTAGATATGGACTAATGGATCACTTTCCAATGAAAGAAAGAATGACATGACTGACATGATTCATGAATGAAAGTGATGGATGGTCGATGCCCTACGAAGAAGTCCCAAAAAGATGACGACTCCTGAATAAAGAGCAAGAAGTTCATGACATCGAAAGGAGGAGCTCTTCAAGCAGTTGGTTGTCTCGTGATCTCCACCTAAAGAGCTGCTGGAAGCAAGTCCCTGGTCAAGAGGGAGCTTGGTCAAGTCCCTGATTAAGAGGGAGCTTGGGTACATTCCTTCACTGGAATGGGCATATCCTCCCTAAATTGAGAGGGATAGATAAACGCATCATTCTTATCTTCATCTGGGAAGATAGAAGGGAGGATTGGGTAAGCATTTGGCATTCGGTACTCTTTGAGGATGTGGTAGGGCATCCAAGATAAGAGTAGTAGTAGAGGACCGATATTCTTTGAGGACTGGGAATCTGAGGTAAGAATAGTCTTGGTGGAACAAACTCTGGAAGAACCCGGGTGGGGCATGTTCCGAGAGAGACAATGATGACGGTGTCTATAAATCATTGGTCTCGCCAACATTGTGCTTTGGTCTTGTGGAGAGATAGAGTTGTTAGTAAAGGCCTTGCTATGTGACAATGTTTGATGATATGATGTTAAACAAATGGGTTACCAATCCGATTCTTCTTATAAGAATTCTTCAGATTGAGAATGCCCAAGTACTTTGTATGGATTATGAATACCTCCCTAGTTAAGAGGGAGTGTTGAAATATGTAACTAAATTCGTTCTTCATAATGATGTGTAATCATGATTTTATGTAATTAATGAAAAAAAATATTTTATGCTTGAAACATGGGTTTCATGCTCCAGGAATTTTATTATAGATCAAGCTCCCATTGTGAGCTATTAGAATTGGTCATTAAGTCATAAAGTCAATTGAGTCATTGTCATGTATTGAAGACCCATTTGGGCATGTTACATGTTGTAAAAGAAGAATTTATTTGAGTCATTATAAGAGTCAAAAACCCCTCCAAGACCTTGTCACAAGTACTCAATCAAGTCAGCCTTCCAAAGAAGATATAGATCGTTCTAGAAGGAGATTCGGCCTAGGCATGAGGACAGTTACCCACCATTTTGTGGGTGATATCCTTAGGAGAAAAAAATCTCCAAGATGGTCCTCAGTTGGTGGCTAGCATCCCCTTGCAGCCACCAACTAACTCGTTGTGCCACTTCTCCGCCACCTAAGCCAGCCATGTGGTCCCTCACCCATCTATCATGATCTATGTTTGAAGGTGGGCCTCCCAAACCTAAACGTATGCATTGTCATTTGGTAATTGAGTAATGTAGTTTACTTATCATGAAAACCTTTGGGCATGAATTAATCGTGTGATTCAGCGGAAAGAGTGGGCTAGGTATGTGCTCTTGTCTCCTAGACCTCTTTTGGACATTACCCTTGGACCCTAGTCCCGTGGGATCTCTTTTACTGACCTTTGGGCTCTTGGATGGTACTTCATGGGAAACCCTGATTTTGGTTGCGTGGTCCCACTCCCTCATCCACATACATCACTCCCCCTCCGGTCATTATAACCCTAATCATCATTTCTCCCACCTGGCTCCACATTCCTCCACTAGGTTCACATAAGGTTAGCCTCCCATTCCCCTTGTCCACACCTTGGATTGGGCCTGGAACAATGCCCCGGAGGTTGATGCAGCTTAAAAGAAAAGTAAAAGCATAATTGTCCACATTCAACAGGAAAATGCACCACAAACTGCAAAAGATGGTCGAGACAAACACATTTAACATGTGGGCAAAAGTCAATTCTCATGGCCATCACCCTAGTTCCTATAGGCCCTAGATGAACCTCTTTTATCATTCAAGAACTCATGATTGTTCCTGTTACCACTCAAACTAGCAGGGGACCTAAAAGGGTCAATTGCTAGGCCAAAGGCAACAATGGAGACTTAGCCCACTATCACCTCAGCTAAGACTCCCTACTCTTTACGGATTTTCCCCGATGGGAGGAAACCCGATATATGCAAGTCACTTGTGAAGGATGAATCAACAAATGGGTGTGAAGTGACCCTGATGATCCTTTTCCTAGAAGGGGAGTAAAGAATGGAGCTTACTTGCTCTTCAAGCAAGGTACAAAGATTTCTAGGATAAGGAGGGGTGGATTTGAGGGTTAGGTTAGAGGAATATGCTTTGTAAAGGAGTTTTCCAATCCTAAAATCCTTATTGAACTTGACTACCGAATGGTTCTTGAAAATTTGACCTTTCAAAGGTATGGGACCACACAAAACCAAGTGGACCCAACCTAGGTTAAGGAGAGAGAATCTAGCAACCAATGATGTTCTTAACCCAAACAAGGAAGGGGAAAGGATGAAAGCAAGAGTTTTCAATCAAAAGTGTCAAATTGAATCTATGAGGTGTTAGCCTAGCAAATACCAGGGCAAAGTTTGATCTCGAAGCTAGGGCTTGGGTTATCTCACAACTCCACCGTCGGAATGGCTTCAAAATTGAAGGAGGCCTTAAGGACACACCAGCGTAGTAGAGACTGGGAGATCGAACTTTTTGTATGGCTATGTTGTCGAGAAAGTGATGCCCTAGGTGACCCAACTTGGCTAAACCTAGAAGAGAGAGAAAGGTGGAGAAATGTTTTTTTGAGTGATCATCTATTGGTAGACCAGTGCCTAATCACTTGGAGAGAATGGAGTCTAGGAAAATTATGAGAGAGGACTTCGTATTCCAATCAAGGAGGCCTTAAGGAATACCTTGCTTGGCCTTTAGGGCAAGAAGAAGAGACCTGAAAGCTTTTATACTTCACTTGGCAAAAAGAGATGGCTTATCAAGATAAATTCACCAGTGGAATTATATCTAGGAGATTTCATTCATATACATGGCCCAAACATTGAGAGATGCTATATAGAATCAATAACTCCACAATTTTGCAATTATGTAATGCACCAATTAGCCCTAGTATAGAAAAAATCCCATTCAATGCATATGACAAAAGTAAAACAAGAATAGCATTAAATACATGTAATAGAATATATCCAACCATCAATAATTTGACAATAAAGAAGCTCCAAGATAAAATACTCCAATCCAAACATCAAAATTCATCCATGCTCCAATTCATTATCCCAGAAAAAGTGAGAAATTCTCTAAAGAGAAAAATGATCCAATCCAAAGTGATGATACAAATGAATTCATGTCTATCATATTTATACACTCATTAGGAGTTCAAATTACCTAATTTGAGCCTACATTAGCCCATCAACTAAAATAATGTGCAAATAACTATCTATTGGTGACAAGCCCACCAAACTAGCTCACAAATAAAATAATAAGCCTCCCAAGAGGTCAAATGATCAATAATGCATGTTGTTGAACTCTCTAAGAGCTCTAATGAATTCCATAAGTGCCAAAATGATGAGTTAGACTTCCAAAAGTAATGGATAAGGGGTTGGCCACTTGTTCTCCACATAATAAACTTGTGGTGCTCCCAATAGTTATAAGGGCACACAAGTGACCTCATGGGTCTCCAATAAGTCGAAGATGCATGTAAACCATCTGTAAGGGCTCATATGATGGTGTAGGTGATGCCACATCATCCTACAAGTCCTAGGTCATCTGCCAAGTGCATGGTACATTTGTGAAGTTGTCTGGGCAAAGGTCAACCAAGTGCATCTTCCTCATCCAATAGGTGAATCTCGAGCAATCTCTGAGCATCTCTAAAATCCATGGAGTGTTGTCTACTGTTGTGGAGGCCCATGGCTCTCAACACACACCCTACATGTGCCAATGTAGCCCTCTGGATGTTTAAGACCCCATATAGGGAGACCAAACACAAGTTGGAGACCCTCTGCAATTCTGCATAAGATCCAATGCATCCCCTAGCCTTCCAGTACAACAAGTCATCAAGGAAATCGAGTAAAAGGGCTTACAAACCATGGACCACAAGTGGGGAATTCATAATAGCCCTTCCATAATGGGCTTTGGCATGTGCTAATGTCTCCAAACTCCAAATGGGGTTAACCAAGTATCACATTAGGTGGTTTCTACTTCTAAAGGGGGTAATATGTCCAAGGTACATCATTTTAAAGGTGTTGGTATGTGATAAGAGGTGAATGGAGTAGGGAATGAGAAGGGGAAACCCTGGGCCACGTGATGGGGTACAAGGGCAGCTAGGAAGTGGGAAGCCCATACTTGGGTATATAATGTTCTGGGCTAATGAAACTAATGGAACTAAACTACAGTGAGCATATTAAAGACACCAAGAAGGAGGAGATTCAGATGTCTCAATAAAACAATGAGATCATTCCAGAGAATGAGATTGTAGAATTTCAGTGAAAGCACAATAACTTCACTATCAATTGCAGAAAAATTCGAGGCATATAAGTGTGGACTGCCAGTGAAAACAAAAGATAGAATTTTGGTTTATTACAATGAAGAAAAATCGAACCATGAACTGAGTCATCATAGGACCGAAAAGTTTGTGTATGAATAATCATTGCTTGGGCTATATCTACAACACCATACTACAGAATAATGTATGCCATTACTAAAGGATTGGTTACCATCTCTATAATGACGAAGACAGGAATGACACTGCAAGTATGAAGCATTTCTCTAAACTGTATCATCACATATGAAGTTTGTCGTATAGCCTTGAGGATCTGATTGGATAAGTCTGAAGCACAAGGTACTACCCAAGGAAAATCAAGTAATTATTAAGTGCACTTGCAACAAGTCTAATAAAATCAGAGGTATGTAATTCACAAGGTACGTATGTTCATAAGTGTTTAAATTTATATGGTTCATATGATCCTTGTTTATAGCTAGACTAGGATAAAGATAGTACTCCTAGGTATCATACAAAAAACCTCATATTAGAACCTAAATACTTGTTCTCTAGAGTTTACAAATAATCTAGGATGTCAAGTAAAAAGTCCGACTAATGATCGAAAGAATGAACAGAATTCCATCCTCCATGATTATGTAGAAGATCTAACTTGAAAAATTAAATTATGTCCTAGGTATCACATGTTGTGCTTGGGTGATTCATCACTTGATAAATCTACCCCAATCGTAACAGAATTCCATCCTCCATGATTATGTAGAAGATCTAACTTGAAAAATTAAATCATGTCCTAGGTATGACATGTTGTGCTTGGTTGATTCATCACTTGATAAATCTACCCCCATCGTATTCTTAACTGATTTTATAGGACCCTAGATAGGTTCTCTGGAAAGCCCTAACCTAAGGGTATACTAATGTTAATGTCTAAAACCCTACACTACTTAGGGTTATTGAGAAATGTTATTTGAAGTTTTTGTTGATGATGTCATGTTTGGGATTTTGACATGATCAGGAAAACCTGACTTGTTAGGGTTGAATGATGTTTCTCTGAGATCCTGAACCTTTGAAATTTTAGAATAGTAGGGTTTGCTTTGCTATGTTATGAAATCCTAGATCTTTAGGGTTTGGTTGGGTCTATAAGCAAAACCTTTGTTATGTATTTAGAGTCCTAGGAATGAAACCCTAGGTATGTGTTCATTTGGTTGAAACCCTAGCCTACTCTAGGTCGTTATATGTCAACATATTAATATTGTCTGACATATGATGTACTTATGATATGTTGATGAATTCCTAGACATATGTGTTGACCTAAGTGTTAATGGTCATGAGTCCTAGGGTTTGGAAACAAGCCCTAGTCAAAGTTTGATGGTTTAGGATGATGTGGTTTGAAAATCTAGGGTTTAGGAGCTAAACCCTAGCAGTAGTTAAATTCTCTAGTATGTATAACCGTCTGGAATTTATATAGTGATTGTTGAGAATTTGTGAATGGAAATCTAGAGTTTACATCAAACCCTAGTAGATGCTAGTCATGATGTTGATTAAGCTGTCACTGGTTTTGATTGTTGAACCTCGTGTATGAAATCTTAGTGAGGAGTCTAACATATGAATTCTGATAATTGTTAGACACATTACTTGTTTGAAATTATTTCTAGGGTTTGGTATATGAAAGAACTTGTCATCTCGGTGAAAGAATATTGAAACCCTAGATGAGTTTAATATTTTGAGTTGTAGATGTAATTTAGGGTTTGTAACAAAACTTGGGCAAGAAGTTGAAGTAATTGAAGTATACTCTCTTGTTCATTATGTTTGAAAAGTCTAATGTTTCCGTTATTATAAATTTTTTATATGGCTAACTTCATGCTTCTATAGTAGTTTTGGTTGTACTTGCTATCTAAGTTGTGCAGGTACATCATCTTTAGAATGGTGAAGATGTTTGATGTGATAAGCATGATGTGAATGGTGATATTAATGATAACTCTGATGAAATGAATGGAAGCCACGAAAGATTCTCCGATGTCGTAAAGAAGAAATAGAACTCCCTAAAGTTAAGAGGGAGCTTGGATGAAATCTCCCTAGGATAAGAGGATGGTTGAGAATATTCCTTGTACACGAATGATTAGATCCTCTCTGATTAAGAGGGAGTGACAGAAATGGTTCTCTACTTCATGTGTCATGCACTAGACCAGGACTAACATCCATAAGTTTTAGTGAAGGCCTTGAGTGAGAGAAGGAAATTGGAGAATGCATTTTGAGGTGCTGCTGAAAGAAGGAAAGCAGGATCCGATTGAAGAATATGTTGTTGCATATGAAGTAGGAAAGGAATGTGTATGATTGAGGAATCCTCTGTCAAAGATTCGATTGATAGTCCTACTATGAAAGGTTGAGAAGCAACATCAAGTTGTCTAGAAGACGTCGGAGGTTTGTATTTGATTATGTACATGTGAAAGTATATTATTAATTAGGGTTGTGTTTGTACAGATAAACCTCTCGAAGGTTTTGATAGCATGTTGGTTACCGATTAGTTTGATCAGGAAAGATTTGTTGTCCCTGATGTACTAGATCAAGGAGTGTTGAAGCTTTGTGAGTGAAGCATTACCTGGGAGGGCATCTGGTCGACACTTTGTGTTGATGTCTAGGTCCCGAAGTTGGAAAGATGGCATTGGTCATTAAGCTCTTACATGCACCTAGATCTTTGGGTTGATGGTTAGCAAGTAAGCCTAATGGTACCTAGAGAGACTGAAAGCTTGGGTCCATCTTAGTCCCACCCAGATAGATTTCCCTAGTCAAGAATCTAGTCTGTGGCATTACGGTGCCTAAATTGTTGAGAGACCAATGGATAGATTGCCCTAGTCAAGAATTTAGTCCATGGCATTGCGATGCCTAAACTTCTTCATAGATGATGTGGTTTGAGATCTTCCATGTACCTCTTTGGTTATATGTAAATATGAATACATCTCTAGTTAAAAGGGGAGCGTTGGAAAATGTAACTAGGTTCAGTCTTCATAATTGTCCTTGAAGTCAAAATGTAATATATTTGTCAAAAGAAAAGAAAAAAAGAATTTTTATTATTTCTGAATTGACTTATTAAAGCATGGGTTTCATGCCTGGGTCAAATGTATAGGTCAAGCCTCCATTGTGGGCTTTAGGTTATACTCAAAGTCAATTTGTAAAGACTCCTCCATCCATTGAAGTCTCCTTGTTGTTGAAAAAATCTCCATCACGTCTACTTCCATAAGGTGATCACATGTCAGCCTACACAACTATTTGAATATAAATGTCAGCGCAATAAACAGTGACACAACTCTTCATGATAACATGTTGCCCTATTTTCATGTGGCAGTAACTATATATATCAACCTAAGTACTTCACATAAATTACAGTTCAAAGCTCGAATTTCAGTCTTTTTCGGTGATCTCAAAGACAATTGTGAATTTCAGAGAAGATATTTTTGGTGCTATTACAGAGAAGTACAAGCTCGGTTTATCTCTGAATTAAAGCCCAATTATCACAAGAGTATTCTTGGTGCACTCACAGGAAGATAGTCTCGTTATCACTACAGTGAAGGAGCTCAGATTGGTTGCTGAAATGATGAATGGATAAACTTCAGAACTATCACAGTTTCAGGGCTATTACAATGAATATGTTTCAATGCTAATACAGTTCGGTGATATCTCGGTGCTACCACAATGAGTCTTGATGCTATCTGAGTCTTGATGCTATCATAATGAATCTCGGTGCTACCACAGTGGTTATATCTTGGTGTTATTACAGTGGTGTTTTCATAGTGTCTCAATGCTATTATAATGTTGCTATCGCAGTGGATGAAGGAGCTCAGATTAGGTACAAAAGTAATCTCTTCAAAGGATCAAAGTGTGAAGATGAAGGACTACTACAAGAGCTACAGAACTGAAGAATGACAAAGTTGACTTGATGGATGGAGGTAGTCTCGAGTCAAAGTTGTAAGGGTCTTGGTCATCTCATCTTGAATCTACTAAAGGAAGAATTTTGACTAAGTTTTCCCCTAGAGTGGAGTTTTGGCCTCATAGTGTGCCTACATATTGTGTACTCTTTTATTTGATGCTTGGCATTAGGCTTGATGATAAGAAAAAATAAATCGAAAGAGCTAATAATAAAAATGAAAACATCACAAGATAATGTCATTAATAAGGGAAATCATTTAACTGCCACCTCTATGAATTTTCCAACACTTGTGTGCCCCCACAACCATTAGGAGCGCCACAGGTTTATTATTTGGAGAACAAGGGGCCAACCCCTTGTCCACTACTTTTGGGAGTCCTATTTCTCATTATGGCACCTATGGACTTCATCAGACATTTAGAGAATCTAAAACAAAGTAGTGTAAAGTGATTCTTTGTTGCTTGATAACAATTTGTGATGTACTTTTACAACTTATCTTCTTCTTCTTATTAGTGTGTGTGTTTCATCAAACTGCTACCAAAACAAAATAACAAGAACACAAAGTTTGGCTCTCTGCCAGGGACAAACCCTCTCCACTCTTGAGAGGGAAACCCTTTGTAAGATTTCTCTTATTGAAGCTTCTTATTTGAACAACTGCCAAACCCTACACCCTTGACTAGGATATCCCTCAAGCATAAGTCAAATCCTTCCTCTTTCTGCATTGTCACTTCCAGCACATGGACCTTTGTCTTCTGGCACTTCTGCTCCTTAGTACTTCGTCCTTTTATGTTGCTTGTCTAAGTTAGGAAACCCTAGAATCTTAGGGCTTCTCTACTTCACTATAAGGGCAACTTTCTTCGCTTTTCTTGGAGACCTTGTTATACATCTAAATGAGGTCTCTTAATATATTGCCTTCATCTATTGTCAAATATGCAACAGTCTACTTCTGGAACCTTTGCACATGTGGACAGAAACCTTAGAACAATCCTCCTTTCTTCGCTTTCTCTTCCTTCTTTCTTCGTTGGGTGGGGAGACCTACTAGACCTTGTGTATTAGCCCAAAACACAGATATTTGCTATTATGATTTCTTGTTGTACTTGGCTGCAAACAGGTCCTTTCTTCCTCGCACATGTGGCTATTGATGCCCTAGAAACAGCCCTACACCTTCGTTGTTATTCTCCTTGTCTTGTTGCTCTTGTAGACTTCTTATCTCGGCTTTCTTGTCTCCCTTTTGCATGCGGATTTTAGAGCTTGTATTCCACGTTGAATGAGGAGTGGACAGCATCTATAAATAGAGGTTTGTCCATCCTCTTTAGGCCGACTTATAATTTGTACCATAATTGAAATTTTCTTCATCTTTTTGTTGCTTGTAGACTTCATTGGTGCTAGGAGAGGATTTGACCATGCTTGGAGGTGTTCCCACGACCTTGTATGATGACTTACATGCCCTCAAAGGGTCTTATGATTTATCATAATTACATTTTGACTTTGACTCTAGAAGCACTTCAAAATGTGCTTGACCTATTTTCAATGAGCAAGAAACTCATTGACAAATAAAACAAAGATAATTTCTCTTTTCTTGAATAAGTACAAATATCAAAATTACATTTATGAAGACCTAGCCTAGTTACATTTCCTTCAACACTCCCTCTTAACTAGGGAGGTATTCATACAACATTACAAGGTGTTTGGCAATATTCAATCTTGAAGAATTCACATAAGAGAAATCAGATTTGCAATCCATCTGTTATATAATCATATTCATTAGCATTGTCATAGTGCAAGGCCTTGACTAACAACTGCATCTCTTTACAAGACCATGAGCTACAATGCTAGCGAGACCAATGATTTATAGACACCTTCATCATTGTCTCTCAAGGTACATACCCATGACTTTCTAGAACTATTCTTATCTTGGATTCCCAACCCTCAAAGAATATCGGTCCTCTTGCCTACTCTTGTCTTGGATGCCCTATATATCCTCAAATAGTATCGGATCCCAGATGATTACCTAATCCTCCCATTTTTTCTTCCACGAGAAGACAAGAATGTTGTGTTTATCTTGTGTCTACATTTCCATTCATGGCCTTCATCTAGACTTGCCGCTGTTAGTCCTGGTCTAGTGCATGACCCATGAAATGGAAAACACAATTGTTACTCCTTTGTAATCAGGGGTGATCCAAAACTCCCTCTTGATCAGGGACTTGTCAGAGCTCCCTCTTAACTGGGGACTCTTTCCTTCATCAGCGACTTCTTCTTCGTGGGTCCTTAAGTTGCTTGATCTCCTTCCTTTCTTGATGTCATGAAGTCTTCGATCGAACTTCTTCTCAGTAGGGCACCATCCATCGATCACTTTCCTTCTTGATTTGTCATGTCATTGCTTTGTGGAAAGTGGCTATCAGGTTCTTCTTGTCATCTTGGCTACTCCTTTGTCATCTTGTCCATGCTTTGGAATTCTCTCCTCATAGATTCTCCATCGTACTTGCTAGGCTATATGCTTTGACCTAGTAGCCCATCATGACTTCATCTAGATATTGCTTCAACATTGCTTTTCCTTTTGTTGGATGATTTCTTTATCACGACATCTTCATAGAGTAGAATCAGTTATCTGCAACTTTTAAATTTCCAAGGCCTTCATAGGTGTCAAGGGTCCTTTCTTCCTTTATCAGAGTTGTCCTGCCTTCTTTCAAGAAATATCTTTCAAGGCATTTTGTCAGATAGTGATTCTTGGTGATCATGGTGTTCTTCACATGCTTGATCTCTTTCTTCATTTGCTTCTTCTCAAATAGATAGGTCAACCATCTAATGCTTCTTGTGAGAGCATTCCTTCATTGCTTGCTTTTTGTACTTGTCAGCATTTCTTCTTGCTTCTTAGTCAGCGATCTTATGCTTCTTATGTGAGCATATTCTTTTGTTGACCTTCATCGCATTGTGGTACATACCTTCGAGCATGTTCTTAGTGAAAGAGATTCTTTCATGGTTGATCATGTTATAGAACTATACTCATGACTCAATAATATACAAATGATAACATGATTTAAACTTTGATGCATACATACCTCATCTTGATTCTCCTTTGATCATCCTTTTCTTGAAACCCATGAATGGGATTCCCAATGAGACATCTGCTTTGGTCCATGAACCTTCTTTTTGAAAATTCCATCATAGGATCTTAAAGATCCTTGTCTTACAAATGTTTATTTTCCTTGGATGATGGAGGTCTTCTAAGATACTTAATCATGATCAAATTTTCTTTTATCATGGATGAGGTTCTATAGTAGGTATGTTCCTTCTATATGGATATCTTGAGCTATATCTACTATGCTCCTATATTCTAGAAGATATTTCTACCCATGCATTTTTGTTCTTCTCATAAATGCTACATCTACATGAGTGTCTAGAACACATCATGCTTGCTAGATTCTAGAGGGTGTTTCTAGCCATGCAATCTAATTTATTCCTACATGCTCCTATTCTACTCAAAACTTTGAAAGAAGTCATAATAAAGATCCGAAGGATCTTCCTTCTTTTGTTTCTTTCCTTCTTCTTTCATCTCTTGAGTTATGTGAGCTTCTTCCCTCTTCCTTTTATTAATATTGTCCTTCTTAAGCTTAGGACAATCCCTTTTGTAGTGTCCATATTCTTGGCATCCAAAACATTGGATCTTGGACATGTCTTTGTTGTTTGTTTTTCGTGGATCAAACTTGCCAAATTACCCTTTCTTTTGGCCATGGTAGCAAATGCTTGCTCGTTTGATCCCACATCTTCTTTTGCTTTAAGTCTGGTTTCCTTTGTTCTGCATAGAGACCACATTTCACTAAGTGGTTGCTTCCTTCTTGGCATATATGCTAGATGTGAAGTTTCTCCACTCCTCAGGGAGAGCATTGAGTACAACAGTTGTCATTTCTCTGTCAGACATGACTTCCCCGAGCTCTTGAAGTTGATCTCTCATCTCAGAGATTTCCATGAAGGAGGGAGCTATTCCTTCCTTTGTTATCTTCATCTTGTATAATTCATTCCTCAAAGATATTACTTCTCCGGTTGTGGATACCGCAAATAGCTCTACTAGCTTATCATAAATTTTTTTTGATGTCTCAAACTTGGAGACGTAGGGAATGAGAGAGTCTTTGATTGATTCTATGAGAATCCTTTGATCTCTTGTCTCATCCCTATTGTACTTGGCTAAGGCTTGAGTCTGTTCCTTAGCAGGGATAGTGATATTCCCTTTGACATGCTCTAGGAGTTTATTCTGCTTGAGTAGTAGATCAGTTCTCTTCTTCCATGCAAGAAAGTTACTGGTACCTACCAATTTATTGCTTTCCTTGCAAAAAGACATTGAAATATATTCAAAAGGGGACATGTACTTACTTGATAGATTTTGAGATGTAATGGATTTGATTCTTCCTTGAAAGCTTGATGGCTTGTCTTCCTTGGATCTTGATGTTCTTCTTATTAGTGTGTGTGTGTTTCATCAAATTGCTACCAAAACAAAATAACAAGAACACAAATTTTGGCTCTCTGCCAGGGACAAACACTCTCCACTCTTGAGAGGGAAGCCCTTTGTAAGATTTCTTTTATTGAAGCTTCTTATTTGAACAACTACCAAACCCTAGACCCTTGACTAGGATATCCTCCAAGCATAAGTCAAATCCTTCCTCTTTCTGCACTATCACTTTCAACACCTCCGCTCCTTAGTACTTTGTCCTTTTCTGCTGGTTGTCTAAGTTAGGAAACCCTAGAATCTTAGGGCTTCTCTATTTCGCTATAAGGAGGACCTTCTTCGCTTTCTTTGGAGACCTTGTAGACCTTGTTATACATCTAAATGAGGTCTCTTAATATGCTGCCTTCATCTGCCGTCAAATCTGCAACAGTCTACTTCTGGAATCTTTGCACATGCGGACAGAAACCCCAGAACAATCCTCCTTTCTTCGCTTTCTCTTCCTTCCTTCTTCGCTGGGTGGGGAGGCCTACTAGACCTTGTGTATTAGCCCAAAACAAAGATATTTTCTATTATGATTTCCTGTTGTACTTCGCCGCAGACAGTTCCTTTCTTCCTCGCACGTGTGGCTATTGATGCCCTAGAAACAGCCCTGCACCTTCATTGTTTTTCTCCTTGTCTTGTTGCTCTTGTAGACTTCTTATCTCGGCTTTCTTGTCTCCCTTTTGTTTGAGGATTTGAGAGCTTGTATTCCACGTTGAATGAGGAGTGGACAACCTCTATAAATAGAGGTTTGTCCCTCCTCTTTAGGCCGACTTGACTATCTTTAAGGCCAACTTACAGTTTGTGCCATAATTCAATTTGTATTCATCTTTTTGCTGCTTGTAGACTTTGTTGGTGCTAGGAGAGGATTTGACCATGCTTGGAGGAGTTCCCATGACCTTGTATGATGACTTACATGCCCTCAAAGGGTCTTATCATAATTACATTTTGAATTTGACTCTCTAGAAGCACTTCAAAATGTGCTTGACCTATTTTCAACGAGCAAGAAACTCATTGACAAATAATACAAAAATAATTTCTCTTTTCTTGAATAAGTACAAATATCAAAATTACATTTATGAAGATCTAGCTTAGTTAGATTTCCTTCAACACAGACCTCTTAGAAGGCCCAACAATATGTACTATTGATCATTCGACCTCTTGAGAGCCCTTTTCTTTTGTTTATGAGCTAGTTTGGTGGGCTTGTCACAAAAAGTTAGTTATTTGCACATTATTTTATTATAGGGGCTAATATAGGCCTAATTAGCTAAATCAAACTCATTAGAAGTGCATAAATATAAGTGATGTTAATTCATTGGATAGAGATTTTCGCTATCCTTCTTGGAGGACGAATTTTTGGAGCATGGAATGAATTTTGATGTTTGAATTACTTTCTCATGTCTTGGAGCTTCTTGAATGGCAAGATTTTGGATGGTTGGATATATTTTTATACATGTAAGTACAATTTAATGTTATTCTTTCTCTCTATTTTTGTCACATACATTGTTGTTGGGATTTCGCTATACTAGGGCTTATTTGTTGAATCTCTTTATGCGAAGTTGTGGAAATTTTGTTTCTAGATAGTGAATGCTTCATGTATGGGCCATGTATAATTAATGAATGTTCTTAGGGATGTTTCATTACTGAAATTCATCTTAATAAGCCATATATGTTGCAAAACGAAGTATAAAGTCTTTGAAGTTGCTTTTGTTGCTACCCTACTGCTAAGCAAAGTTGTCTTTAAGGCCTCCTTTTCATTCTACTCCCTCTTCTTTTCTAGGCCTAACCCATTAGGCCTCCTAGGGCATCATTTATCTTGCAAACCACCCATCAAAAAAATTTGATCTCTTGACCCCTACTACGCTGGTGTGTCTCCTAGGTGCCCTCCAATTTTGAAGAAATTCTGATGGTGGGATTTGGAGATATCTCATGCCCTAGTCTCGAGATTGAATCTTTCCCTTGGTTTCCTTAGGCTAGAGACCTCATTGGGAACCTCACATTGTCTTGCACAAAAAAAAAATTCTTTGGTCCCTTTCTCCCTGTGGAATATGTTAAACATATCATTGGTTGCCAAACCCTACCCCCTTGACCTAACCCCGAGTCCACTTGGTCCTGTGTGGTCCCACACACCATTAAGGATAATTCTTCAAGGATCACTTGGAATCCAAGCTTTCACAAGAATTTTAAGGCCTAGGAACCTCCATTATAAGATATATACCCTAAATCTAAACATTAAAATTTCCCTTAAGCCCTTCATTGAGAGCTTTCAACCTTGCCTTCCAAAGCAAGCAAGCCACATATTTGAGCCTCTTGTGAATAGGCTTCCAGGATCACCCCTCACCCTATCATTGGTCTATCCATTTCGTGATCCTCATCATAACGGGTCTCCTCCCAACGGTGAAAGTCCGTAAAGAGCAGGGAGCCTTAGCCGAGGTGACAGTGGGCTATTGCTCCATTGTTGCCCTTAGCCTAGTAGTAGCCCTTCAAGGATCCCCTTTTGGGACCCCTGCTAATTTGAGCGACAACAAGGACAAGTCGACTTATTTTCATCGACAGATCACTATATAAAGGAGGACTCTACCTCACTTGGAGAGCATCCATCAAGCATCTGAAATAGAAGAAGAAGTGTGAGTAAAGGGTAGAAAGAAGTGTCTCATCTAGCAAAGGGAAAGAGAAGAAGATCGAAGTGTTTTGGCATATTTTTTGGGTCATCTTCCTCACACGTGTGACTGAAATTTGGGTTTATGTAGTGAGGTCACATCAATCCTTGAAGAAGCCAAGAAAGGGGTCACAAAACAAGCATTCTTGCTAGCCGAGATCACAAAGGGAAGTCTCCAAGTCAAGCGAGGAAGAAAATCCTAACTCACACATGCGAAATTGCAGTGGTTTCAGGCAGGCCGAAAATTGCAGGACTGTGGAAAGAGGCTGAACTTCAGGGGAGCCGAAAATAGAAGTGCAAGAAGTCAGTGTGACAAACGTTGACTAGGACAAGAAGAGGAACTGTTCAAAAGGTCTTGTGACTTGGTCTTGGAGAGGTTGTTAGGTCAAGGGTCTTGATCTTGGAATCCATGAATTGAAGATTCTATAAAAAGAAGAATTTGTTTGGGTTTTCCTCTCAAGTTGGAGAAGTTTTGGCCCTGGCTGATCGCCTACATTTTGTGTCCTTTGTCTCATGATTATTTATGATTTGGTAGTTGTTTAATGATAGAAAACATTAATATAATCAAGTGGAAGAAAGAAGCTAATAAAGATTAAGTAAAATTGCATCACAAACAGTTATCATTGCAACAGAAATCACCTCATCTCTTTGCCCTAGATTTCTCAACAGCAGCATTACATAGCATGAGAAGTTACAGGCCTTTGGCATAGCAATATGTCAGTGGGATGTACTAGCTGCACAAAAACTCCTAAGAAAACTTGGGAAATAAATTCTATCCTCTGTGGAATTTTTACAAGCAATATAGTTCATTGTAGGTGTATTCTATTGGAAAATCATAAAGGTAAAAAGATTTTCTTTTCTTTGCTAATTATTTGTGATATTCTTGAATTCTTATTTACTTCTTTATTTCTTCTTTAACTTCTATTCATCAAGCAACTATCAAAACATTAATTCATGGAGATCAAGTACACGCGATGTAGGCTCTCAACCAAGGCAAAACCCCTTTCAAGGGGAAAACCCAAACAAACTCTTCTTCCATAGTTGAACCAAATCAAATGAGACAACCAAGACCCTTTGACCATGACAAAGACTTCCCTCCATCCACCAAGTCAGCCTCCCGTGAAAACAAGTCAACTTTTAGCCCATCTCTTCACAAGTTAAACACAAGTCAGCTTCATCAAGGTAAGTTAATTAGGGTCTCGGCTCTTTCTTCCCTTGTCCTACACCTTCGCTTTTATGCTTCAGAATTACTTGCACGTGTGACAAGAAGGAACAGAATTATGGTCTCTTTCTACTTGTATTCATTTCTTCTTGCCAATATAAGGCTTTCATCTCTAGCTTTTCCGCACTTGTAATCTCCCTTACAAACTGCAAATCGAATTGATTGATGGATGTCTTCACAATAGGTCGAATGTTCTTTTATATCGTCTTTTTTAAAGCTCGAATCATCTTCAACAAGGCCGACATGAATAGTGGACAGGCCGACTTGGTGGAGGGGGCTATTCTAACAATTTTGACTCAATTATAAACTTATTTCTTGATGTACAAAGCCCAAGAAGGGTCTATAACAAAGTGGTGACATGGACAATGACTCATGACACAAATCCTAAGAGCACTCAATGGGTGCTTTGACCTAGAAACAAAATAAACAAAGCATGAAACCCGTGCTTAAATAAAAAAATTTCTTTCTTTTTCTTTCTTCTAACAAATATATTACATCATGACTCAAATACAATTATGAAGACCGATACTTGTTACATTTCTCAACATATTATTGTTTATTTGTTTAAGCATGAGGACACAAAAAACCCAACTTACACCTAGTTCATGCATTTAACATAAATTGGAAATGATCAGTCCTCACACAATCTGATACTAAGAAATACAAGGCAGTAGTGGAACCTGGAAGAAAGATGTAACATCAGCGTTCTGTCAGCTTGGAAATGTGTGATCAGTGGACTCGGCTACAGAAATTCACGCCCTTAATTCAACTATGGTTCATGCTCCAGCAATAGAATTCATGCTCAGCTGAGAATGAAGGAAAACTCGGTGAAAGTTTTTGTTGGCACACTGCTAATACACATGTACTGTAAATAGATTGAGCTCCTGTACTGCAAATTGCTCACCATATCAACACTGTTATCAGATTTCTAATAAGCCACCCTCAACATATGCATTCACAACTTGCGTTAGCAACAAGGTATACTATTTTTATGTTTTTGTACGCACCACAACCACAGGCTTAATCGCATCTGGGTAGCCACATTTATGATTTACCTCACTCAACAACTCCTTCAGCCTATGCCAAATCCATACTGCAAAACTATGTTGGTAGCTCGTCAAACAGGTGCACTGGGTCCTAATCAGTCGATCCTCTACGCACTCCTTTTATATAGTAGGTGTATTCTTCTAATAGCACCCTACAACACATTAAAATGCATGCAATTGTACCAAAACCAGTTTGTGATTCATCAAACCTCTATACATACTCTGTCTCCTCTGTCTCTGATATAACCAATGCGCAGCGAATACACACATACAAGCTTATCACATTATACTCCAACCATGCATTATGCACAGTATTCCCTAGCCTCAAATTGTGTGTGACAGCTCCATAATTCCAATCGCAAAGCATGGTCAACAAAATCTGACTTCAGCTACTAATCGCTTCACTACCATATTACTCCAACATCCAAGAACAATACTTAGCCTCCATCCTCCGCATTCAACTGCAATCCTGCACTATGATGCCTCAGCAAGTTTATTTCTTGGAATGCCTTTTATTAATTCTGTGTTGCCAGTTATAATCAGTGGAGACAAAGTCATCTTAAACATAAAAAAAGGGCAATTTCAGTTCCAAGATTGACTTTGGCCAATTCAGAAGCTAGAAAAGAAAATAGCCAAAAGAAGGCGGGTATAAAAAGGCCCCAGAATGATTCTAATAATTGGCAAAAACTATTGCAGATTTATAAAGAAAGGAGTCAAACAAAAACTAAACAAAAAGCAAACAGAAATCCTGATTGGTCTCCTGAACAAATGGCCATTTATGAGGAATTGTTGAAAAGTTGTTCTGAAAATCCTCAAGCATTTTGGAGTATAGAAAGTCCCCAGCAAGAAATAGTTACTCTTCATGACAATGGAGTTAAAGGAAAACTTGTACCCTACACTCCAACTGATGAAAAAGAAATAAAAAAGCAGATTGAAGAACTATTAAGTCTCCCACACACAGGACTCTAATGAAATTCATGAAGCTATTGAAAACAAATTATGATGGACTCAAATCAAATTATGATGGACTCAGTAACTTACTTGAATCACGGAAGAATAGCTAAAATTCCTCACACCATCCACTAAGGGCACGGGAAATACGAGAACACACACGACTCCTCAGGTCTTCTACTCGCTTTATAATCCCGACTTAAGGCGATCTTGGAATAAACTGTCCTCAGACAGGCAGCCCAGCAGGCTTCCGTATTAATTCAAATAAATATGTTACATACCAAGTAATGCCTCAAAGTAGAGCCTGTTAGTCTCTGGTCTCTTAAAGCACAGAATACAAACACTCTTTCTCAGCCACTCTCACCCACACACACACACGCACTTACTTATAAATCCTAAAAACATGTGAGAATTATTGAGGGTCTTGTCAGACATTACTAGTCCAGACGGTGTCTGCTCAATATTCTCGAGTACAATAATTAAAAGAAAATGCACTACCAAGGTCCTTTCGGACTTCGGTCACTATCATATTCGTAGTCAGGTTCATCTGCCTCTGATGAGGATGAGGGAAGCTTTTGCTTTAACCATGATTGATTTAACCATTTCAAATATTCTATTTCCCATGTGTGGTCCTGTTGCTCCTAGGCATCTTGGTACAAATCTACGAAAATGGTTGCTTTATCATCAGATACCTTCTCTTTTCCTTTTGCTGTAGCTGCTTTTTCTTTTGTTGAGACTGTAGAAGATTCTCCTTTTAGTAGTGCCTTTGATGATTGTCCTATATCAAACTTTATCGTGTCGGTTGTAACATAGAGATTTTTCTGTGGAAAGAGATATTTATCATCAGATTTTGTCCACCTATTAACATAAGCCATTGGATCTATCTCTATGTCAAGGAAGGAATCTTTTTTGCTTTTACGGAATTCAGGCATTGGTTGAACTGACATTTCAACTCCATCTAATAATTCCCATTTGAAAATTTGAAACACGCTAACAGAGAGTTCTATGGCACATTAGATCCAAAGTTTGCAATTATGATTGATATTTGCCTTCTGTTGCCATCCTAATTCAAAAATCATGGATGAACATACCTTGTTTGGCAGTAATGAACTTATCAGACAAACCACATCATCACTCCAATTTCCTGCCATAATACTAACAATAATTAATGCCTTTTGATTAATCAGTAATTTGATTATTCTTAATCTTCCTTGAAGTTCTTCTAAGGTTCTGATCATAGACAATTTTTCAGGCAACTTAGGTCTATGAAATTCTTTGAGCCAAAGAGTAATTTTCTTGACTTCCTCAGTATTGTTAGTTAACACAGATTCATCAACTCTTTCAGATCCATAGAGTTGTGCAAAAGGATTTGGGACAATGGGATTTCTGAATTCTAGACTTTGATAATCCCAAGGTGTCGAAAAAGTTCTCAAATATTGCAATGTCCTTTCAATACATTGAGAAGCTCTCACCTGTGGCTTCTTCCTGCAACAACCATTTTTTATTTCCCAATCTGCAAATGGTTCAAAAAGTTCATATTGGGGAAATGACTCTGTACCTGCAAAATTTTCATCATTTCTTTGAAGAAATGCAACATCAATTTCTTCGAAAAGATCAGGAATTCTTAAAGACTTTAAAAACCTTCCAACCTTTTCAGTCATATTTATTTCATCTAAATCCAGCATTTTAGCAGAGGTATAAATAGCAAAGGAGAAATCTATACCACCAATAATCTGATAATAATTCAAAGTTTGCAACACTTTAATCATGGAATCAGTAAACTCTTTTGTCTAAAACAGTGCGAAACATGCATATGGATTTCCAAATGAATTCAATGAATTGATTGAGCTCAATACTCAATAATAATACAGAGATATTTACAAAGATAGAAACATCAAGTTTCTATGTGAGATTCAGTTTCATCTAAGAAACTGCTAAAGAAAGGAAAATAGCAATAACTAGAAGAATGAGCATTAAACTAATATTAGAATTATTCTAATACCCTCCCTTAATGCTCAATCTATTTACAACACCAATAGACCCCCTGAATTGTTCAAACTTAGCAGGACCAAGAGGCTTGGTGAAGATATCTGCGGGCTGCTCTGTTGTGGGAACATATCTTAACTGAACGGATCCGTCTTCAACAAGCTGGCGAATGTAGTGGCAATGAGTTTCCACATGTTTGGTTCGTTCATGAAAGACGGGATTTTTGGCAAGTTTGAGCACTCCCTGATTATCACAAAACAAGGAAGTAGGACCTGTCTGGGAAGCATGCATATCTGCAAGCATATGTCGAAGCCAAACTGCTTCACAAGATGCCTTAACTGCTCCTCGATACTCTGCTTCTGTTGAGGAGAGAGCCACAGCTTGCTGCTTCTTACTAGTCCAGGTGACAGCACCAGATCCTAGACTAAATACATATCTAGCTGTAGATTTACGATCATCAACCGAACCGGCCTAGTCAGAATCTGTGTAACCACTGAGAATAGGATCGGAAATGCGAGTGTATATAAGTCCATAATCAGAAGTGCCACGCACATATCGTAGCACTCGCTTTGCTGCTATCCAATGATCAGCTTTAGGAGCAGACATGAAGCGGGAAATGTAGCTCACTGCAACACTGATGTCTAGTCTGGTGGCAGTAAGATAGATAAGACTGCCTACTAATTGTCTGAATAATGTTTCATCCACAGGAGGAGAGGATGACTGAGCTGAAAGTTTGAGCCCTGGTTCCATAGGAGTCGTGGCTGGTTTGTAGTCCTGCATTCTGAACCTGTCCACAAGATTTTTGGCATACTTGGACTGAGAGAGAAAGATGTGATGCTCAGTCTGCCAAACTTCAATCCCCAGACAGTAGTGAAGAAGTCCCAAGTCTGTCATATCAAAAGTTTTGCATAAGTCTTGTTTGATCCCATGGATCAAATGCGCAGAGCTGCCAGTAATGATAAGGTCATCTACATAGACAACCACAAACAAGATATCATCACCAGTATGCTTGATATACAGGTTTGCATCAGATGGGCTCCGCTGAAAGCCTGATCTGTCAGGTACTGATCAATTTTCAATGTACCAAGCCCGAGGAGCTTGTTTCAATCCATAGAGAGCTTTAGCTAATCTACACACTTTCTGTTCTTGACGGCCGCAATCTTAATCCTGGAGGCTTGTTGTCATGTAGAACTTCCTTCCTGTAAGTCACCATTTAGGAAAGCACTTTTTTACATCCATTTGATGAACTTTCCCATTTAAACTTAGCTGCTAGAGCAAGGACAAGCCGTATGGTACTCATTTTGGCTGTAGGAGCAAAAGTCTCCTCTCATAGTCAATGCCTTCCTTCTGTGAGAATCCTCGAGCCACAAGACGAGCTTTATACTTGTCTAGAGTTCCATTGGCTTTGTACTTCACTTTATATACCCATTTGCAGCTAATGGGCTTTTTTCCTTCAGGAAGATCAGAAAGGGTCCATGCATGATTTTTCTGAAGACTCTAAAATTCAGCGTCCATACCCTGTTCCCATTCAGGTGTACCCTTAGCCTCTGAGTAAGTTTGAGGCTCAAAGATACTGTGTATATTAGTCATAAGTGAAAAAATTATTGTAGACTGTTGTGTGCTCTTATGTCTAGACGTGCGTCCTTCAAAAAGTTCATCATCCCGAAGATCACCAATGGTTTTAGCCCACCATTTTGGTCGAAGAGTAGAGGAACTAACATTAGGAGGAGAAGAAGAGAGGTCAAGAGCAATAGGAGCAGCAAGAGAAGTGTTATTTTCCGGAGGAAGCTCAGGCAGTGTATTATCAAACATTGATACTGCATTATCCCTCCCATCAGGTGGACCTACCGAAAGAAGAACAGTGTGAGGCTGATCTGTAGAACACTGCTCAGAAGAAGAAGACTGAAAGAATCCTCTGTCTTCATCAAATACCACATCCCGACTGAAGCTAAGATGACCAGTGTCAATATCTATTAGTCTATAGGCCTTGTGGTGATCACTGTACCCTGTCATCATGAGTTTCTGGCTTTTGGAATCCAACTTGGAGCGCTTAGCAGCTGGAATCCCAACATATGCAATTGAGCCAATTACTTTGAGGTGACTGATCTTAGGTTTACGACCAGACCACACTTCTTCGGGAGTTTTCCCTTTAACAGCCTGAGTGGGTGATCTGTTAAGAAGATAGACAGCAGTAAAGACGGCTTCAGCCCAAAATTTGTTGGGAACATTCTTGTGCTGTAACATGGAGCGAGCCATTTCAACAACCGTGCGGTTGCGGCGTTCAACAACACTGTTCTGCTAGGGGGTGTAGGGAGTAGTGAACTGGCGTTTTATGCCATGAGTATCGCAGACGCTGGAAAAAGCAGAAGAACAGAATTCCCCCCCGTTGTCTGTCCTAAGAGTCATGATATCACAGCTAGACTCTTTTTCAACTAAGGTTTTAAACTTCTGAAATATACTAAATGCATCAGATTTATTTTTTAGAAAATATACCCACATCTTTCTACTGAAATCATCTACAATAAGCAAAAAATATTTGCAAGCAGTGATAGAAGATGTTTTCATGGGACCACAAATATCAGCATGAATTAGCTGGAGTACCTTAGATGCACGCCAGGATTCTCCATTCGTGAATGAAGACTGATGTTGTTTTCCAGCTTGACACGCGCCGCATACGCCCAACTGCTGAGTCTGAATATCAGGTAACCCTGACACAAGTCCTTCCCGAGAGAGCTGAGAGAGATACTGCATGTTTAGGTGCCCATATCGCTGATGCCATAAAGTGCTAATGGGAGAAGCACGCGCTGCTAGAGACACTTCTGGAAAATTTCCAGTGTCAAGAAGCCTGTATAGACCATGATCTTCTAGGCCAACAGCAACTATAAGATTAGTCTCTCTGTCGATCATAGAGCATTTGTGCACACTGAATACTACATCAAGCTGAGGGGAGTTCCTCATAATCTGACTAACGGACAGCAGATTAGTTTCCATCCCAGGAACATAGTATACATTCAGGAAGATAAGTGTGTGTCCACCAGACTGAATTTGAACTGTACCTCTGCCATCTACTGTGTATTTTTCACCTCCTCCAAATACCACGGAATCACTGAAAGGTGAGAAGTCAATAAACCAGTCACGCCTGTGAGAGAAATGACGTGATGCACCAGAGTCAATGTACCAGGGAGATGATGGAATATGATCAGAAGACCTTTTAGCCATAAAAGCATAAAAGGCAGAATCTGTCTGCTCGGAATGTTCTGCAACATTTGCTGTCTGATGTAGTCCTCCTTGTTTCTTCTGTTCAGAAGCAATTCTCTGTCGGCAATCTTTCTTCATGTGACCAAATTTGTGACAGTAGTTACACTGCACAGTTTTCTTCCTAGCAGGATCAAAAGACTGAGAAGGACCTTTCTGCTGAAAGGACTGAGATGACTGATATTTGGCAGCAAAGGCATTTTCTGAAGAAGCTGATGCTGCACCACTACCAAACTGTTGTTTCCATCGATCCTGCT